>VZTH01018405.1:58907-161713 GCA_013397815.1 Aleadryas rufinucha | reverse complement strand
CCCCCCCCCCCCCCGTCTTCCATGGTATTTCTAACCATACAAATTGACTTTCTAGGCCTTTTTTTTTCCCGCTCTGCATAATTGTATTTCACTTATAGTAATGTAGATGCTTTGTTTGAGAGGAGTCACAGAGGGTGTGTTTGCGTGGCATGTCTGGTCCACACTAGCCACCCACTGCATTTCCAGTTTGGTCTATGAGACTCACTGGATGGATACAGAGGCAGTTCAAAGAGAAGCCTGAGCTTGAACAGTTCTTGCAGAGTTGCAGTTGCTAAGATATGTTTACACAGACTTCATACATGTATCAAAATCTCTATGGCACGGCTGGTGTTACAAAGCTACTCTCCCACCAGTAAATTGCAGTCATTCCACTCTTGTGGCACAGAGCAGGGACCTGAAGCTTTCCTCATGCGGGTTAGGTGTGACTGTAGGCTCAGAGGGGATTTCAGGCTACAAGCAAGGCTGTGACATAGCCTGGGCTTGAGGCATTAATAATGTGGATGGTCAGTGAGACAGAGCATAAAAGCAACTTCAATTAACTTTGTAAAGTACGTTGCAGCTCTGTCATCAGAGGGTTGAATTCTCTTATGTGTAATTCATTGAAATTGATGTTAAATGTACAAGTGGAGATGACAGCTGGGTGTTCCAGTGGTACAAATGAAAGGTTTCTTGGAATTCAGGTCTGCTTTAGCAGCTTTGGCTGCTAAAAACAACATCTAATGATGCTAATATTTAAATAGTCATGACTTTGAATAGTCATGGAAATATTTCCACCCATCCTCTTGGTGATGTATGGTAGCATACTGCTTTGCTTTCTTACTCAGCAGTCATCCTTAAAACACTTCCCCAACCCCTTCATCATGTCTCCTTTATTTCTATTACTTTCCTCTTTCATCTGACTTACACTCTCCTATCTTTACCTTTTGAAACAAGCTCATACTTTGCTTGTTCACACAAAATGATCTCTTCCACCCTTTTCAATGTGCTGGGTAATTACCTGCAAGATCATTTCACGAATGAAAGGAAGGAATGCTGAATGTTACCTCCTTATTGCACAAGATCTTCAGAATGGATGCAAAATTGTGCAGAATAGAAAAAGCACAGTTTTAGGTGCCCTGGGGTGTCTGAGACACAGAGCTGGCAAATCCGACCTGGAATGATCCACACCTTTGTGGACTGGGGTAAATTAATTTTGGCATCTAACATTCATTTAGGCAACTGAGTCCAAATAATTGTATTGTAAATGATGTCTCAGCTTTTTATTGAAGCAATGCTGTTAACTTCATCTAGCCAAATTATTAAAAAATGGATTTATTCCTTCAGAAATAAAATGTATTTTTTAAAAATGCATTTGAATTTTGGTCTAGACTCTCATTGTACATTTTGGTGCTTTGTAGTCTGTCTTTGTTCATTGTTCTAAAAATTGAACTCTATTTAACTCTGTATCCTTTCTCCTGGGAACTACCTGTATTTCTGTATTACATTTCTACTTAAGTATAATTCAGTCATTGTCTCTGTGTCAGTGCAGTAAGGTACTTCATTTGACTTTTCACCATAAAACTTAACAGACTATGCTGGGATTTTCTGGAAAATGATTTTATGCTCCTCAGTCCACGGATATAGCATCCTTTTTTTTTGTAATCCTAGTAGGAAAATTGATGAAGTGAAAATAATTGTACTTCTTGGTGGCACAAGTATAGGGTTCAGGAGGACAAACTTTAGAGGTCTTTGGCCAGTGTGCAGAATCTGCATAACAGGTTTACTGTTACAACAGAACTGTGAGCACAGAAATAAAAGGAAGTTATGCTTTTCATTTGGTTCCTTTGGCATCTACATGTTGAAGATGAAAGAATTTTAAAATAGGAAGTATATCTTTCATATGAATCAGAAATATGACCAATAGCATTTTGCTGTCACGTTCCTATAGTGGTGTTCTTCAGAATGGCGTGTGTTATCAGTGTGCCTTGAAAGAGAGAACCACCCTTTTCAATGCAGGCTTAACTCAAAGCAAGACAGAGAGCATATGCTTATGATAGATTTAAATAGGAATGCTTTCTGAAACAAAATTATATGCTAGATGGCCAACACTTGCGAAGTTGTAATTTTATATTTAAACTAAATGTAATAATACTGGCAGCCTTGAGGTTGCTGGATTGCAGTAGTGACTGGTATTTATATCTGGTTCATTAGCAAGCCAGTGAAAAATTTCATATGACAAAAATCCATTTGGATAATGAGACACCTTTTAATTAGGCTCTGAACTTTCTGAAGAATACAGCTTATTTTTTTCCTCAGTAGTGTAATATAACTGCATAAAACACTTGCAAAAGTGAATTGAATGACAGAAATATTTTCTAGTAGATTAAGCAGACCACTTGTTAGGTACTTAGACATCTAAGGCTTTGATTTGCCAGACCAAACTGAGGCCAATAAAAAGGGCTAGGTTACATAATGAAGAGTGTTTTCTTTTGTTTTGTAATAGAACACTTTGAGTTCAAGAACGCCTTGATAAAGCTGAGATGCTTGTCGTTTCTTCTGGTGGTTTATACAGTTATTTTGACATGCAAGTGTTATTGAACATGCATGTAGTATGTTGCAGATATTACGCAATCAGCCATACACTGAAAAAATGCCTTTCCCAAAAAAGTACTTTAAGAAGAATAAAAAGCTGTCTCCAAATTTGACTAGTTTTAACATGTAGATGTGTCAGAGTTGAGACTGTGAAATGTTGCTTGTCATTTTGGCAGATACTTGTTAAAATATGAATAAATACAGACTGTATTAAAAAGAAATGTAGGTGGTAACTAGTAAAGTTCTATTTCTTTTTTTTGCATCATTTCTGCTCTGCAGTTTTAAGATTGCTATAATTAGCTAGTCCTATACTGAATCACACTGTAAAACAAAGGAAATGAGCAGTGTTAAGAGGTAGTTCTCAAGCAGCACATTTCCTCATGACTTCTGAAACCTCCTCTTTTGTGCTGCTCGCCTTCAGTTCCCCTCTTTATCCCAACAGTCAGTCTTTATCCCTAGTCAGTCTTCATCACTAACTGTAAAATCTATGTTTCTCTGCATGGGGGTGTATATCCTGATATCCAAGCTGACCTGTCTGAGAGTCAGGAATACTGCTCTAGTCAAAGAGCCATGCACAAAAACCTCGTACAATTTCACTTCATATATAAAATTAAGCTGGCCATTTCCTTCCACCAATGAGAGCTTTGAATCTTGACAGATAGTCCGATGTAAATGTTTGTTGAAAACTCAACAGCTTTCAAAGAAGCAAATTGGGAATTTTTAGAGAAGAAATAACCCCCAGAAACATTATTCCACTTAATGAGCTCTAGTGCTCTCCAACTTCAAATATCTGTCAGTTCTCATTCTCTGTCTCAAAAAGTATATGGTAAAACTGGGTCATTTTCAGGAAAGGACAACAGGATATTTTAAAGGACAGAAGAATTGTCTTTAGCCTGGGAGAAAAAACCTAAAGATAACTGACAAGATATGTGATAGAGATTGTAAAACTGAATGGCTGAAGAAGTTGGATAGGGCTGCCTTTTTCTCTCTTTCTTTTCTGTTTACCAGTTGAAGTGCACCAAAATGTTGATGGTGGAATATTTATGGTGAACGTACACCATCTTCTTTAAATGCAGATTTTTCAGTTGGCAACAGTTTTTCACAGTTGAAGAGAAGTCATTCATGGATGCCACTGTAATTTAATCTTGAGCTCACATGCTATTCATAAAGAGTACATCTCAATACATGTTTACAAAAAAACCCCAAGATGCCAGGAAAAGCATAAAGAGAAAGTTTGAACCTTAAATTTATTCAAAGAAAGTTAAAATACTTTATGCAATCTATTACCACTTCCACACCCCCATGTTTTCACAAGTAACAGTTTCTATATTGGTGGCATAATTTATTTTCAGAAGTACTGTTCACCTCTCACTTCTTGTGAAATCTATGAAAGTGAGGAATATTCAGCAGCGTTGAAAATGGGAAAAACTGTCCAGTGGTTGTGGACTAAATCTGACTTAAGATTTCCTAAGTATCAAAGAAAAGGAAATTATTTTTTTAAAATTAATTAATTAAGAAAAAAGCCTATGAATTGTTTTTTCTTTTAACTGGTTCTTTGTCCAATGTCTAATACAGTGAGCTTGTGATTAGCTGAGGCAAGTGGAGCTTCAGAAAGCTATAAATAAAATAAAAGAGTGGATAATATAAAAAAATGGAAAGTAGGCCATTCAGTATTGCCATTTAAGTTTAGAGGTGAGAAGAATACAAGGCAATGTGAGTGACACAGCTCAAATTCTTATACAAGTGCTGACTGGAACTGTGAAAAACACATCTCAGTGCTTCATGAATATGGTTATACTTCTTTCCTGAGGTTTTGGATGAATTGAAGCCCACTGTGAGTCATGGTATGCCACAGTAAAGATAACTAAAGCCTATGTAATTGAGAGTTGACTGTGAGCATATACAAAAATTGTATCCTAACCAGAATATTTTTCCTTGGTCATAGGACTTGGCCATTTGTGAAAACTCAGAAAATCTGTGGGATTGGTGATCAATTCTCTTTGCTCAGTCATCCAATTTTCTTAAGACTGTAAAAGTCAGTATATGTCTGTGCCATTAAGATTACTTGATAGTGCTTCAAACATCACAATGATAATATTTCATTAACAGAAGCATAGCAGGGCTTTGGAGTATCTGTAAGCTCATGGTGCACTAAAGGCATTCAGAGATACTTGCATTAGAAAGAAGTTAGTTGAATCTTTTGAAAATTTATGTGATGATGACCAACTTAGGTTCATCATGACCCTGCCAATAGTGACATAGGGGGTACAATGCCAGACTTAGCGAGAATGTGAACTGAGGTAATCTCTTTCTGTTTGCTATTGCCCTCATGCTGAGATATTACCACTCAGTATCTGACCACTGCAGAAAGGTCTTCACTGCTTGTTTTCTGTTCCTGTCTTAATTAAGCAGAAAAAGTAGGTATCAGTTGCCACAGGACGTGTGAAGTAACATAGCTGTAGATCTTTGGGACATGAATTATCAAATAATTTTAAGTGCCAGATTTATTTCTTTTATTATTGGATGTAAATATTAATGTGGCTGCTTTTGCAGAAGAGGATGGAGATTCCTTAATTACTCAGAACTGTGTGATCCCACAGTTGCAAAAATGCATTTTTACTTGTCCTGGATGCAATTTTTCACTTATTAATTTAGAATCATAGAATTGGTTAGGTTGAAAAAAACTACTAAGATCATTGAGTCCAACCATTAACCCAGCACTGCCAAGTCCACCACTAAACCATGTCTGCAAGTGCCACATCTGCATGTTATTTAAACCCCTCCAGGGGTGATGACTCAACCACTTCCTTGGGCAGCCTGTTCCAATGCTTAACAACCTTTTCAGTGAAGAACTTTTTCCTAATAACCAATCTAAATCTTCCCTGATGCAACTTGTGGTCATTTCCTCTTGTACCATTGCTTGTCCCTTGTGAGAAGAGAACAAGCCCCACCCTGCTAGTACCACCTTTCAGGCTGTTGTAGAGAGCAGTAAGGTCTCCCCTGAGCTTCCTTTTCTCAAGGCTAAACAACCCCCATCCCCTCAGCTGCTCCTTACAGGACTTCTGCTCCAGACGCTTCACCAGCTCTGTTGCCCTTCTCTGGACCTGCTCCTGCACCTCAATGGCTTTCTTGTAGTGAGGGGCCCAAAACTGCACACAGGAGTTGAGGTGTGGCCTCACCAGTGCTGAGTACAGCGGGACAATCACTGCCCTGGTCTTGCTGGCCACACTATTGCTGATACAGGCCGGGATGTCATTGGCCTTCTTGGCGGCCTGGGCACACACTGGCTCACGTTCAGCTGCTGACAACCAGCAGTCCAAAATCTTTTTCTGCTGGGAAGCTTTCCAGCCACTCTTCCCCCAGCCTGTAGCACTGCCTGGGGTTGTGACTCAAGGGCAGGACCCGGCACTTGGCCTTGTTGAACCTCATACCACTGGCCTCTCCCCACTGATCCAGCCTGTCCAGATCCCTCTGCGGAGCCCTGTTACCCTTCAGCTGATCAACACTCCTGCCCAACTTGGTGTTGTGTGTAATCTGCCTGAGAGTGCACTCGATCCCCGCATTCAGGTTGTTGATAAATGTATTAAATAGGACTCACCGCAATACTGAGCCCTGGAGAACACCACTCGACACCAGCCTCCAGCTGGATGTAACTTCCTTCATGACCACTCTGGGCCTGGTCATACAGCCTGTTATTTACCCAGTGATGAGTGCACCTGTCCAAGCCATGGGATGCCAGTTTTTCCTGGAGAATGCTGTGGGATACAGTGCCAAGGGCTTTAGTATAGTCCAGGTTGATTCTGCACATTCACAGAATGTTACCACTCCCACTCAAGAAAATACATATGTTAAAGCAGTCTGGACAGCATTGGGAATGAGGTTAGAAAAGGAGACACTAGCTGTCAAATCCTCCCTACATCTCTTAGGTTCTGCTAGATTGGTCATAAAACAGGTGATCCTTTTGCTGCAAAATCTTGTGTATTTTGTTTTTTGTGGATATTCAGCAAGGTTGCTGCCCATTTTCCTTGTTTCTTGATTTTCAGTATATTTTGGGCTGTTGTGTGTCTTCCTGTTGGATAAAAGGCAGAAGACTGTCACATGCGATGCAATGTTATTCCAAGAGGAGGAGAAGGAAGAGCACAGGCTATGCAGGCCGTGTTCATTCTCCTATTATCACATTTCAGTCCTTCACTGATGAATCATATGCCCCGTGGTCTAGTTAAAAATAACATGCTCAGCGTTAATTAGTTTTGTTGCTGTCAATAATGTCCTTGGTTATCTATACAGGCTGTTCTTTAATTGCTGCTTCTGGTGCTTTTACACATTTCTATCCATACTTCATTATATCAAATCTTAATATTTGCACTAGAATATTTATATAATGACATTAATGAAGTGTAGAGGTGGCTGGCCTAAGTGACCTCTACAAATAGATTCATTGATGTTAAAGCTTATTTAGGCAACTTTCAAAATTTTGAACTGTAAGGTAAAAGATGTAAGTTATTTAAAATCAATCTTACTGTCATTCATTTTTTACTTAACCTAATGCCCAAACCAATTCTCTTCGGCAGTGACTTTGCCTTTCTCATGGTTAAGAGTGAGAACCAGTGTATAAGGAGAAATATTATAAAAAGCACATGAGAAAAGTAATGTAAACTCTTATGGTCATTAAATAGCTTATTACATTTACTTAAACTACTGACATTGTAGCCTCCATTCCTAGCTTGCTGCCTAAAAGATATTAGCTTTCAGCTGTGTATCTTTTTGTCTGTTTTTTTCTATATAGTTCTTCATTTTCCTTATTGCACTAGCTACAGATTTCTAATCTTTTAAAAAACTGTTGCTTGCAAGGTCAAATCTTGCTAAACAAAATAAGGAAGAATTTAAACATCAGTCTTCTCCTCCACATTCTTTTACCTAACTGGCTAATGCCACAGATGAGAGAACTGGTTGTAAAAAGTCACAGTGAAACACTCCCCATTATAGCAATTACAGTCTTAGGAATGCTTCCATTTTTGGTAGTTGCATTGAATGTAATTTATAAAAAATATGGTATATATATGGTGCTCTGATTGGATAGAAATTACTTCAGGTAATGAAGTTGTAAACAGTTGTAAACTGTTTCTGGAAAATTATCATTATCTATTTCATAGCCCTGCAAGACATTTAGCATATGCCTAATTAGAAAAACATATGTGAATTGTCAGGTATTTCAAAGTTTTCTGTAGTATTTAATTTTTTGTATGTCCACAAATGGCTCACTTGGGAAATGTTGTTTAATTAATATATGCTGATTGGATATTTAACTAGATCACTTTGGGTATTACCCCTATCTGGAAGTTACTGTGAGCACTGAAGTTCTTTGGCATTAAAAATGAGCCTTTCACTAAAAGTTCCTGGCATTGCAGCTTGGAGCCTTGGTGTGAACATTGATTGTGGCATTTGACTGTGGACATGTGAAGCTTCTTTGGGAGCAGTAAAAGATGAAGAATTTGCACTGAAGTGCCAATTGCTTCCTGTGTTACGTCCTCCTGAGGTTTTTAGTATTTTTGGTTCTTTGTTTTTAGTGCCAATTGTGAACACTTGGAGGGCATCTTGCTTGCATCTGAAAGCAAGATTGGGCTGGCAAGTGACAAAGCAGGTCCTGCTTGTTATTTGCTCAGTATAACTAAACTTGTTAAATTTGAGTATGTGCTAAAGGGGCTAAACTGTTCAGCACCTTGCAAGTCTGTATCCTAATCCAGAAAATACATTCTGTGCTTGTTACTAGAGTTCCTGTTCCTCAGTTTTCTCAAGCACATGTTGGATGATACAGAATTGAATCTTTAATATGGTTCTCTCATCTTTCTGCTGATGATCTTGCCTTTCTTTTTTGTTTAGTTTTGGTTTTGTTTGTTGGGGTTTTTTTCCCCTAATTTAAATTGTACTAGTTCTTTTACATTAAATTAGTGATAATTATTCTTAATTTTTCTATTAGGATTTGGTCTCTTAGGGTTTGGGGATTTTTGTCTAGAATGAATAGATTGAGATGAAAGAAAAAAAGCAGCATAAAGTATATAAATTACTGTAAATGTAAACTTTTAATAAAAAAAACATAAATCACATTCAGTGTCAACAGACTAAATCGTTACTTTAATACAAACCATTTAAATTTATATAAGGAATTTATAGGTTTTGATAGATGTTGCTAAGCTTTCCTAGGTTTGTAATGATTCTGAAGTGTTTTTGAAAAGCTTTCAGTTGTATCACATGCCTTTGCAGTTGATACATTCTGCACTGAGAAGTTGCACAAAAGGTTTTTACAAGAATATAAATATTTTGGATTTCTTTCACATTCCCATGTTTGGTGGTTGCTCAGTCGAACTTTCTAGGCCAGAAAGCTTTATCTTCACCATTATTTGCTATTCTTTTCTTTGATAGAAGTTCAGGTGAAACTATGTACAGTTTATCACCTCCTACAGGAAGATATCCTTCTTTAATTTCACACTTCAGAATAACACTGATTTTTATTAGCTAGCAAGGGAGAGAGGTCTTAATTTTACTTGGCAATAGATTTCTCTGTTAGTAATTGGATAGATTTAAAGCCACTTACACATTCTTTCTCCATTATTAGCTGTACTAAGTTGTATTTACTATTTGCTAGGAGAAAGAGGGCACAGACAAGACAATAAATTGTTGATTGTTTTGGATATTGGTATTTCAGGAGCTTCTTGCTTTCTAAGCATTGCAAGGACCTTAACTGCCACTGCAGGGTGTTGCTGCTCCAGGGCTTTGCACCCACGCTCACCACTTTGAGAGATTTGATTTAAGAACTGTGCCATTCAGGCATCTTTGTTAGAGCAGTATAGCAAGTAACAGGCCTAACATTTGCTTTTTAAAATTCACAATTTGTCATCATGCAGAAAGAATTTCTAAATGTACTGCAGAAACAGGAATCTTCAGCAAGGATTTTGCTAAACTGCTTGTACTATGAATCGCCCCATGCTACAATACAGATTAAATGAAACTATGTAAATTAGGGGGAAAGATGACATATGTCTTCATTCCCAAAGGCAGCATTTAGTATCATTTTCCAGTGTCTCTAGTCTTGCACTATGAGTTTTCTTCGTGTTAAAAGGATTTATTCATCTACCTAGTGCACAATGTTCGCTTTTCTGCGCAGACAACTACATACTTCTTACATTCTATCCAATAAAACAGAAAGAACTGTATTGCTGCTAAGATTTCAGTCTTCTCTTGGGTCTCTACCACAGCAAACAGGTTTCTTCTATTTGCTTCTTTCCCACAAAGGAAATCTGGAAAATTAAAAGGGAAGGAGGAGGGCTGCCTCTAGATTTTTAAATCCCCTTTCAAATTTGGTTATCTTTCTCCCTACTTATTCATATTTCTTCAACTTCAAAATAGACTTTAACTCCAGAAAATCAAATCTTATTGTCCTCTGTGTCAGCTACATACACGGGAACACTGAGTGCATAACTTACATGTTTTTACAAAATTAATGTCTTTATATACTAACAGATATGAGATACCACAGATGGCATGTGGATGGAACTGTGCCATATCATCTAACCACAGAATCTGCAACTGCTGAGACTACTTCCAATGCCATTTTAAGCTGAGATTTAATATATTGTGTCTGTAATAACAAAAATAAAAGAGACATTTTAAAAAGGAGAAATCAGAAAGCTTTTACTGCTTAGAAAGGAAAAGGTCAGGCCAGAGGGATGGATCACAAAATTTGAGGTTCCCACTGCAAAACAAAAAAAATTGGTAGGATCTGCATATTTTGGATTTCCGTAATTTTAAAAAATATGTTGACTCAGTTTATCTTCATGTTCCACCAATGCTTCCAATAACAATGGTCAAGCCTCATCTATTTGAACAAGGAAGTGCACCAAAGACTCTTTAACATGCTGATTGGCTGACTTAAGATCTTGCAAGAGCTAATCCCTACAGTAATAACATTTTCTTAAGTTAGTAATACTGTAAATCCTCTAAATGTAGTTCTGATGTTCAGAGTGTTCATTTCTACTGTCAGAATGGTGCCTTTAAATAGGCAACTTCTGAGTTAGACTGTTACAGTTTTGTGGTTCACTTGCTGAAAAAACCTACTTAGTTATTTATTTCCATTTTTAGGGTTTTTTTTCCTAAAATTTAAGATCCCCCCCAAACTTAAAAGGTCCACAAAACCTGGCATTCTGAGACTCATTCCCAAATAGTGTATGAAGATTTATTTACCTTCTTTTCACTCCTTCCAAGAGGCAAGCACTAAATACAAGTATTTAATTAACACAAGGTTTTCTTTATTCATGCATATGAGTGTTTACAACATTCAATCAACTAGTCAACAGAATTGTACATTACATAGGAATCAACATACAAAAAGAGTAACCATTATATTTTTATCCTATGTGGTATAATAAAGCCATCTAGAAAGAATGGAGTGTGATTGAAATATTAATATATAGTGGTCAAGAAATGTAGCTAAAAGCAATCAGTGTAAACATTGGCCTCACAGTTAAGTGTGCTGTGGTTAAGCAAACCATGTACCCAAGGAAATGGATATCATGACATCCTAATTCCTTGAACTAGCAAAAAAAAAAAAAGAAGTTTATAAGCTGATTTTTTTCTGCCAAGGTCTTTCTCCCAGGCAGCTGAGAAAGCACAAACAGATTTTCTACAGAGAGAGACTGCCCATAGAAATTTTTCCATAGAAGCTGTAGAACTGTGTATTCCACAATGGCGACTTAACAGAAATGTGTTACATGCTATCTAATATGCCTGTTTGCTAATTTAAGAATTTGTGTTTAAAAGACTTTGTATGACAAGAATGTACAAAAAAAGTTAGATGTAATTCCTTGTAATTATGTATGTTCAGCATAGGACTAGAAGGTTTAGGAAATACCAGATGTACTATTTATTGTCACAGTCTGATGATGTGACCCTGTCTGTACCCCTGAGGTTTGAGTGCCTCATCTGTCTTACCTGTGACAACATAAAAAAGTTGTTTCCTTACACTCACAAAGTCTGCATGGTAAAAGTTGCCAGAGAAGCATTCAGTATTCAGTCTTCCCGTATTTACATTGCTCTGTCTTCCATTCCCTTGGGACAATAGATGGCAGCAGATCTGTATTTGGGCAGTCTTCTTCGTACATACAGTGCACACAGTAGGTACTTCTAAGTGGTATAAACTGTAAAACCTGGAAGACAGTTTGAATAGCAGTTGGACTTTTCAAGAAGCCACCTTTTTTCAGCGGGAAAAGATGTCAAATCAGTTAAGCTGGCTAAAGGATAAACATATGCATTTTAAAACTTCCTAAATTTAGCCTATGATTCAATGATATATACCTGTGTTTGCATATGCATGCATAAAATATATATGACCTTTTTTTTTAAACACACAATCAGATTACAGTAGGTTGCCAATTTTAAAAAAAGATGTTTCCTGTATAAGTGTAAGTAGCAGTAAAATCCATCTGTCAGAGCTGACAGAATGGTGAACTTCAGGGAAAAAAGTGACAAAACATTTAAGAATTTGCTTAAAATAGAACACTTAGAGAGATGGTTGAAGTTCTCCTTTCATATTCCACTGTCTGCTGGGTTGGATGGGTCCCTTACCATAGAAGTGGTTGTATGCTAATGGTGTGTGCAGGTGAGAACTGGTTCAGGGAGGAATGCGATCATCAGCTACCCAGATAAATGCACAGATAACAGAACATTAAGTAATAATTGCATAGAGGGTGGAGAATAGAGACTTGGGAGGAGTCTGCCAACAGCAAAAAATACCATAAATTAATATAATGGTGCATAAAATTAAATGTGGACAAAAACTGAATCTCTGCAGCTGAGGGAGGTATTCATTTTTCTAGAGGCCCAGAGAGCATTTGGCAGGCTGACTGTTCTTAGCTGGGCCACAGTTAATTATGGGGAATACCAGCTGCTCCAAGAAGGAATTCTGAGTGTAGTCTCTTGCTACAGCTCTGTATCACTTCATGAATCAATGGAAATTATTAGAGTAAGCATATGATGGGTAAAAATCACTGCTGCAAATTAATTTTCTCTTTAGCAGTAGCTGACATAGAACAGACACCTTGAAAAACACAGCTAAAAATAATTGATCCTAAATGACTGCAAACTACAAACTGTAATCAAGCTTTGAAGTACTAGAAGTAATGCTGAGCAGGGTGGGCAACCATTACAAGATAATTACAAAGATAAAATAAATTCCCGAAGAGCATTGAATTAAAAATGGTAGTATTTCCTGGTTTTTACTATGTATATTTGCATTTTAATGCTGTTTTAATTTTTTATGAAAGCATATATGGCTTTTAGAGGTTATATGACAGGATTCCAATTTTTTTGTGATGAAAAGTCAGTAGATACCCACAAAAACTGTAGCACTGATCTGTGACAGAAATCAGGAGAAGCACCAAAACCTGTCACAATAGGTTTGCTNGTTATATTGATATTCTTTAAGTCACATTGATAAAAGGTCATGATTTGGGTTATATTGATATTAAGGTTACATAGAAATCTTATAACCCAAGCTATATAAGCACTTTGTTGGTGTGACTTGAGTTACACCGACATCAACATGATACAAATAATGTCCTATTACCTTATAAATGGTGATCTTTACTGTTTCATCTCCACTCACCTGGAACTTTCTTTGTATTTTCTACGTCATAATCAAGTAAAGGGTGGGTGGCTAGAGGTAACTGGGCTAATTGTATAGTGAAACAAAAACAAGGTCAAAATTCAACAAATACATTTTATTCAGCTTATTATAAGCATAATATTTGTATTCAATATTAAAAGCATAATATTTGTATTTCTGATCTTAAAGCTTTCTAAATATGGAAATGACTTAATGAGTGGGTTTTAGGTGGGCTAGAGTTAATTTACTTCACAGTGGCTAGTATAGGGCTGTGTTTTGGGTGCATGGTTGCTGCATGGTATTTGGTTGCTGGCTGTGGTTAAACCACAGCACTTACATAATGGCACAAGGGCCAACCAAAAAAAAAATCATCAAATGTGTAACAATATACAGAAAACCATTGATTCAGAAAGTCAGAAAGCAAGGCTCTCTTTAGATCCCTGATCTAAAAGAGCAAATCTGGACCTGAGAATGTCTTAAAATGTGCTGTCTTGTGTTTGAATATCTTGATACAGTTTAATATTATATGCAGTGCATAATTTCAAAATGTGTAAAGGTATGTGTAATACTTTTTTGCAGAAATGCTGTAGTTTGATAGGTTCTCACTCTTGAGATTTCATCTGAGTAAGATGGAAGATGAGTTTATTCACACAATAATGACTGACTTGGACTTTGTATTATTGGCCATTTTATCAAGTATTTTACTTTACTATTCTTAGTGATACAGTGTAGCACCTAAATTATTTGGAACTGTAAGCTATCAGAAAGTTTGAAAATCAGCCTATATTTAAGCAAACATTCTTACAGATTCTGATCCTAGTGCCTCCTTCTGTAATGTGGTCTTTTAATGTTAGGGAAAAAGAAAAAAAACTTTTAAAAGTTACAAAATTGTAAGTGCCATTAATAGAATCAGAGAAAGGCTTGGATTGAACAGGACCATAAAGATCATCTGTTTGCAACCCCCATCTCATGGACAAGGATATCTTTCACTAGACCAGGTTCTCAGAGTTCCATCAAATCTGCCCTTAAACTCTTACAGAGTTGCTTTTATAATGCTAAGCTATGTAGCAGCCAGGAACTGTGCTAATATCTGAAGTTTCCAGTAAAATGATCCAAGATGGATGTGTCTGTGTATATGAAAGAGTGCATATATCCTACAGAATATAAAAAGGGGTGTTATGTATCTTGTCAGACATTACACTTCAGAGGACACACTAAGTTCATGGGATTTACTGGTTTTCTCATTGCTAAAGTGGAGGCTCTCATGCAGAAATGGACATTTTTTGGGGGTCTAATAAAGCAGCGATGCTATGAACAGGACGGAGAGTGCTGAGTGGTTGCAATGCATGACATAGAGGAGTACCTCCTTGGCTGACAGATTTTGTTCTTACCTCTCGTGTTAAATCCATGGCTTTTTGTACCTAAACCGTTCCAAAACCAGGTTGATACTATGTTTTAAGGTTACTGGAGAAAGGTAAAATCTTAAGCATCACTTCTGATTGAAAGATCATAAAAAGATCTGCTTTTTATGCACTTGGTTTAAGGGACTAATGTGGATTGGCATGGTCCCCACTAAGGCTGTGTTTAGCCAATGTCAAAAAGTTTGTCAGATTAGTTTGTGGAGCTTCCTTAGTGTAGTTTTATACTTCACACCCACCTCTGAAATATATGTGTGTAACAAGCACATTTAGGATGACCAGTAACAGTGCCTTGGCAGAGGTGAAAACTCAAGCATCTTACACACAGTCTGTGTCTGTGTATGAGGGAAAGACAAGCAGCCCACTTTTTTTTATGCTAGATCTGACCCACAAAATTTAAGGACAAAAAAAATTTTTTCTGAATGAAAACAAAGTTTTTACCTCCTTTATACCATTCTGCTTTGTTTTAAACAAACAGGAGAACTGCAAGTGCACATGTTGGTAGTGTGTACCAGAATTTCAAAAAGATACAGGACTTTCTGTATGCAGGGATTATGTGCAGATGCATAGAATTATTTAATTTAATTTAAGTTCATTCCATTTGGGCCTTCCAGCAGAGTCTGCTTTAAAGGATGACTTCACTGAACGGCTGACTAATTTGGATGTGGCAAACAGAGATGAAGATACGTGGGTTCTGGATTGCAAACTGGGGCACTCAAACTCATTTCCGCATTCAAGTGAGAAAGAGAAGATCAACAGAAGTGTGTTGCATTTGAGCCTGGAACTGAATGTAAGTAGGACTGTATTCATGCTATATTGGTTTTCAACAAGCATTTATTATATACAATTACATTTTTGATATGCATTTATTTCGGGTCAGTCTAAAACCATGTTCCAAAATATCTGACAAACTGCAAAGTTTTGGATGGGATACAGTTTTCCAGATGGTCTATGAGTCCATATGTCTTTGTGCCGCTGAGAGCAATACATATGGAAAAATTTTGAAATTATATAAATAGATTAAGATCAACGATGTGCCATTTCTAAAATCTTGAAGGGTGTTTAGTTTAAATTAGTTGCTTCCTGGAAATGCATTGCAGGAGCAAGCTGTGTGTGTGCACCTGTGCACATGTGCATGTGTGTGTGCTCACGTGCATGTGCACAGCCAGAGCACTGGGAGCCATGCTGCTGCTTCTCAGAGTTTTGGAGAAGTAGAACTGGCACTGGAGTCAAACTGGCCATGAATTTGACAAAAAGTTTCTAAACTTCCTGGGGTATAAAACACTGAAGTTTCAGAGGGCAACCTGAGTTAATCATAATGTCAGGCCAGCTTAATGTAGCTGGAAATACTTACATGCTCCCAGGGTGAGCAGTAAGCAGCCTACATGAGATGTTTTGGCAGTAGCTTTCAAATTGGAGGGAGAAGGGAACAGAATGTAGAGAAAGAGGAGAGAAACATGGAAAGGATTGAATGGTTCAAAGAAATTGCTTTAAAGACAATATTATGTAACACAGTTTGTGCAAAGAAACACTAAAACAAGTTTGTGTAAGAGTGACATCTATTGGTGAAAATACAAAAATGTACTTAGAAGTATATTTAAAATGCATTTTAATGCTTACAGTCACCATTGATATTCTCTTGAGCTTGTTATAAAATTGATTTCTTGTCCTAACTTTCTTTTCTTAAAATAATTATTTAGAATATTCTTGTACCAATGTGAAGGCACAAGTTTATCCTTGTAATAAATTGTTGAGTTGAAAACAAATAACTGGACTGAGAGGAACTGTGACATAGCTGTTATCACTGCTAGAAATATATGTTACAACAGGAAGTATATAATCCACGAGGATTCTTTGTCTGCATTTACAAAGTCCTTGTATAGAGCAGGAGGAGCTACAAATTAAAGGCCATTAAAGAATATTTTGGGTAACATAAGAGATATCTGAGATTAGTAAGCAGTTCATTTTCATCTTTCATACTTTTTTTTTTAAATAAGTATTTTATGTCTATAAATCTAATTAATTGAATTATGAAAAAATGGAATAATTTCAGTTTCTTGTAGTTAACAAGGAGAAATATTTATTCCACTATTTTTAAAATACTCAGAACAAAAGTCTTAATTTCTTTTAAAAAAAGAGTGCTCAGCATGGGCTGATGGACTGCTAGGGACCCACCAAGACACTTTATCCTGCAGCTCATTCCCTGTGACTCTCTTTCAGAACAGAACTCTGGGTTGAATTACAGACCCCTTGTATTTCCAAGACTATTTTTCTTCTTCGAGATAAGTCCATGGGATTGAAGGAGGAGTTGCCAAAAGAATGATAGTGAGAAGGCTGCTGCGGCAGGTGCTGCCGTCAGAAGCTGTTTGGACTGCAGCACTGCTAGAAGCAGCCTGTAAGAAAGATAGGGGCCAAAACCAGGCTGCATGAGTTGCTCTGGTGACAGCAGCCCTTGGGTGTTCCCTTCCTCTTCAGGGTGGGATGTCACACCCAGATATTGTCTTCCCTGTGCAGTCATCAGACTGGACAGCAAGACAACTGTGGTAAAAAAGGAGCCAGTGTCTGGAGAGCAATTCTGAAGCTAAGATCATGTTTCCAGGAAACAGCATCTAAAATGGACCAATTTAGTTGCTTGCAGTTGCACTACACCCAGTCATGTTATCTATGGCCCTTTTCTGCTGTTAGAAGAAAACGTTTAGCCTGACTAATCAAAAGTTTGGCACTATTGTTTTAAAATGCACTTATATTCATGATAATAACAGTATGAAAAACAAAGCTATTTATTGAATAGCCATGCTTGCTCTGGATTAGGAGCACCCTAACATTAATGTCTAATATAATTGTGTATGTGCATATGTAATGTTTGTTTATGGAATCATAGAATCATAGAATGGTTTGGGTTACAAGGCACATGAAAAATCATCTAATTACAACTCCCCTGCCATGGGCAGGGACATCTTTCACTAGAGAGGTTGCACAGGGCCCCATCCAGCCTAACCTTGAACACTTCCAGAGATGGGGCATCCAGATCTTCTCTGAGCAGCCTGTTCCAGAGCCGCACCACCATCACAAGCAAAGAATTTATTCCTACTATCTAATCTAAACCTATTATCTTTCAGTTTGAAGCCATTATCCCTTGTCCTACAATACAGGCCCTTGTAAAAGTCCCTCTCCATCTTTCCTGTAGCTCCCTTCAGGTGCTGAAAGGTGCTGTAAGGTTTCCCTGGACTCTCCTCTTCTCCAAGCTGAAAAACCCCAACTCTCTCAGCCTGTCTTCTTCACAGGGAAGGTGCTCCATCCCTCTGATCATCTTCGTGGCCCTCCTCTGGACTCACTCTAGCAGGTCCATGTCCTTCCTGTGCTGGGACCCCAGAGCTGGATGCAGCACTGCAGGTCGGGTCCCACCAGAGCAGAGCAGAGGGGCAGAATCCCCTCCCTGGCCCTGCTGCCCATGCTGCTTTGGATGCAGCCCAGGACACACTTGGCTCTCTGGGCTGGGAGTGCCCATGGCTGGGTCATGTCCAGCCTCTGACCCACCAGCACCCCCAAGTCCTTCTGGGCAGGGCTGCTCTCGATGTGTTCATCCCAGCCTGTATTGATGATGGGGAGTTGCCCTGAACCAGGTGAAGCACCTTGCACTTGGTCATGTTTAACCTCATAATATCCCCATTGGCCCACTTCTCCAGCTTGTCCATTATGTTATTTGAAAGATGTTTCTATTAGTTGGAAGAAGGTAGATAATGTAGATGAGAGAGAGAGTGAATGAATTCTGCTCTGACAGGAATTTTAAATGCACAATCTACACCAGAAGTATGAAAGAAGATCCTGCATTAGATTTTAAACCTTTGGCATGAAGAAGATGCAGAGCTATGGAAGGTCATGAAACAAAATAGAAATGAAACTCCACCCTATTTTCTGTACAGCATTTCATCTCAGATAAAAAAAAAAGCATGTAAGTGAGATGTGAAAATGCAGCAAAAATTGCAATTAATAGCTAGTAATTACTTAAGAAATTACGGTAAATTAATGTAACTATATGGATTTTATTTTATGAAGCTTTTTGTTTAATCTTTAAACTACTGTATCATACTGTAGATGGGGAGCAAAAGGCCTGTTGAAATGAAAAGAAGATGAAAAGAGAGTAAACTAGAAGAGGAAAAGGATTAAAAATCCATCTCCATTCTTTGTAACACTAAGTTGTGCCTTAATGTACAAAGATCTCACTTAGTTTACTTAGAGTTTATAGTGATCTTCTGTTCCCTCTTTGTTACTTGTATGTCTGCTCATATTAACCAGATCAGCCAATACATCTTTCTAGAAGCTCTCAGATCTACCATTGCTTTTTCATATGTTAGGTTTTACAGGCTAATATTCCATACATTTATTGATACAGTATACAGTATGCACTCCTTCAAAATAGTAAACTGAGTTTCTTAATGTGCTTTCTGGTTTTATAACCATATAGGTATTACAGTGTTTTTTCAAATTCTCTAAAGTAGTCCATATCTTCATGTCAATCAGAATTCAGATGTAGATGTTAAAAAACACTTTGCATTTATACAGATATATTTATACAGACCCCTACACCAAATGTGTCTGGTGTCCACACATTCTGTTAACATCATGTATTGCTGAATTCTGATAAGAATTATCATATCTATGTTTCTGCTGCTACATCTAAAATTAATTACTTAAATTTAAAGCAATTATGTTTTTGATACCCAGATCCCTCAAAACTCAGGAAAGCTGCTCACATTATGATCTAAGTGAGGTAACAAGGCTGAGTATAATGATGAAAATCAAGGCCTTATAGGTTTTCTTCCATCTTTCCTGCCTTTCCTGTTTTAGAGCATTTAAAGAGTTAAAATACTAAGTATAAAACGAGGTAATCAGCAGGAGAGACAAACAGGAGAGCAGGGGAATGTTAAGACCATTATCAATCTGCACAGTAATAGGCTGGGGACAGGGCAGAGGGCAGACTGTGTCAGCTGAACTTTAGATCAGTTCAAGCCACCCGAGCTACAATCAGAGCCTGCTGCTTTTCGTGGCTCTTCTGAAGCCTGACACAATTGGTGCATATTTGATTCTATGATTATTTTCAAGAAGTTATGCAAACTTTTCTAGATTCGAGGTTCTTTATTTTGAAAAAGCAGTAGAATGTTTGTTTTCAGTTTAGCAACCTTGCTGTTGTGTAGCATGTGTCTTTCTGTCCTGTTCATGTTTATGTAGTTTGTTATTACAGTGATCTGAAAAGGCAATCTGAATAGATACGGGGTCAGGAAGTCTTGAGCCCTGCCTTATGATAGTGATAGAAATTAGTTGAACTTATTATGGCTTAATGTGTGTTTTCTTCAAAGCTAGTTTTAAAACCTACTTCAGGTGAGCTTTTAGACACCTCAAGAACAGAACTAGAGTGAGTTGTAGGTGTGACTTCTGTCTGTGATGAAATGTAGGTCAGAAAGGGTGTGGATTATTAAATGTGCTTTAAACTGTAAGGAATGGTTGTTCTTTTGTATAATTAGTGCATTGACTGCCTTGAAAGTTGCTATGACAGGTTTTAAGGGCTTTTCTGAGGCACCAGAGAGCTGTCAGTTTTATTAAGTAAAGAGGCTTGTAACATAATCATAACTGATTTTTTCTAGAGATTTGCAGTGTTACAGCCTGTTCAGAGAGACTTTCCTTATGAGATAGATCCACCCAGCATTAAAACACTTCTGCCAACAAACTGGCTCCATCTCATTTTACATCACAATGATGACCTCTTTTTTATATAAAAATATTAAGGGCACATATTGATGTATGTATTTTACCCAGAAACACTCTGTTGAGTAAGTAACCAATGTGTCTTTCATTATCAGCTATTCAGTCCCTCAACAAAAGACTCTCCACTGGTCTGATCATCAGAATGTGAGAAGCAGGTCATTACAAAAGCCTTATTTTAGGCTGGGAGTTTATGGACTGTGTGGTGAATTTGACTCATTCATGACACCGACTTTCAGGTTTTGGTCATTTCTCCGGGCATATATATAGAGATGACTTTCCTTGTTCATCCTAGAGCTCAAAAAGCTTGAAAGTTTCTCCACACTTCCTAGAGTTTTCTACAAGAAGAAGTACATATAAAGCAGTATTTCCTGCAGGCTTGTGAGATTGCCTCTGGTTTTATAGGGTATATTTCTGCTTCTGGAGTTTTAGTTATTTACTGTTCAACTCTGGGATTTCTAGCACCTCAATATATTATATAACTTTAGCCTGACACTCAAGCACCATCCTTTTCACTACTATTTTGATCCTGGTCTCCTAAATTTTGTTGGGATGTTGCTCAGACATAAAGTATGAGATTCCTGTTTTAAGTCCACTTTTAAACTAAACTTTTCATATGTCCATTAAAATCTTAAATAGTTAAATAGTGGCTGTAATCACTAACCTTCTATTAATAGGATTGTTATAGCTTGGTGACCTTTTTTATTACGGGGAAGTTTTATTCTAAGTGTGGGTTGTTGTTAATGTAAACAGATGAATAAATATTTGGCATAATCTGAATCAGTATGTTTACTTTAAAATGTATCATGAAGTTGTTCATATAGGTATATTTTTTGTATGTGACTAACAAAACTATTCTTGAAAATATGATTTAATGTTTATCCATTATAAGTTAACCAAACCCAAAATAAATGGCACATAAATAAATAAGCAAGACATAACCATACAATTTATCAGAACAATGAACAATCATGTAATTGAACATAAAAATAGATGTGCATTTAAATGTAGAAAACTTTGGTTCAGTATTGTCACTTTGCCCCATTTATTTTGCCATAAAATGGAATTTAGAATTATTTTAGATTTGCCTTCAAGAAATTTTGTCTTGGGGGAAAACACCAGTGCTGAGGTAGCTTCCTTCCACCTGTTTTATAAATCCTGGTATTATAAGAATAGGTTGGCATAGGGAGTGATAAGGACTCAGTGTCTCTTTCTTTACATAGAGCTTCCTTTTGTGATATTAAGCTATATTAAGCCTAGAAGTCAGGGGAGCCGTGACCCATCAGTTGTTTCTGACCTTGGTACCTCATGATTAAGCACAGCAGAGAAGCAAGTCTGGAGCTTGCTAAGGAAATGCCAGGCAGCAGGGAAGACATTGCTCTATGTTAAATCACAGATAAAGATGGGAATGATTCCAATGCCCTTTGTCTATAGGTATGCAGGCAACCCTGTAATTGAAAAGGTGTCTGTAAGCTTCATCTAAGCCCTTAGTATTACAATCTGATTTTCAGGAAACTTAGTCCCTGCAGGAGATACCAGTGACATTTGCTGTTGAGTTTATGATGTTTTATAATATGTTGAGAAGGCAAACAAATGCTTTTTGTACAGTCTACATTTTTAAACATTAAACCAAAAGCTAAATGTGTTGGGATACTTTGTTATTGCTTATTGTCTGTAATACTGAGCTTTTCAGTAAATGTTTTTCGGTAATCACATACAGCGGTGTGATCTGCAGCTGATTTCCCTGTGAAGAACAAGCTTTCCCCATGCTGCTTGCTTAAGATTACTCATCACAGCTAAATGGCTGACTGTAGAATGACCCTTTAACTTGGGTGCAGAAAAAAGAACAGTATCCTTGAATTTCTGAGGTACCCTTGTGGAAATTTGATTAAACAAATTTCTTAAAGGCCTGGAAATGAGAATAATATAAGATCCTGAAGGTTTGCAGTCTCTGTAGTTCCAAAAATAAAAAAAAAAGTAGCAAAAGTGGAGACTTGTGATGGAAACCTGACCCAAATGTTACTGACTTTCTGAATCAGTAGTGCGTAAGAGTATTTTGAACTTTCTCTATATGAATTGATAAAAAAATACATAGTATCCCTGGTAGGTTCTGTTAATGTTGAGTTAGCCAGTTTTGTACATTTCCTTCAAGTGTTTTTGTTCGTATCAACTAAACAAATCTCACACATACAGCAGTACAGTCTGTGAAAATTATCACAGAATATGTCAGCAGAGATTGTTCTTTTTCGGAACGATCCAGGGCTGGTGCCGTGCAGATGGACAAGGCTGTTGATTTCTAAACAGTTAATTTGGCCCTCCTGGGCGCTGGCCGCTCTCCCGCCGCCCAGCGCTCCGGGTCCCTGGGCGCGGCCGGAGTCTCTGATAAGTACCTGTGTGCACCTCTCAGCAGGAGCTGTGCAGAGCAAGGACAGTGGTAATATGAAACCAGTCTCGTTGGTTTTTGTTCATGGCCCTGGAGGCTGAAATCTGCATTCCAGATGAAACCTCCAGCAAATCGGAAGAGAGTCTCTTTTTTTCCTACTTTCCTCGGCTTCAAGGGCGCTCACCCGCGTTGTCTCTGCCCGGCCGGGCACTGGGGGCTCTGCAAGGGCTTCAGGAGGAGGCACAGGAAACTTCAGAGTCGTTAGCTCGGGTTTCCATTTGACTTTTTTTGGTGATTATGGATTTACAAAAGAAGTTCTTTATCCGAGTGGAAAGACTATGCAAAGGAATCCGTCAGAAATTTTCTGCTGAAAACCACCCAGCGCTGGCGCACCGGGACAAGGAAGTAGGGAGCAGCCGCGGCGCGCTCGGCCCGGCGGGGCGGCTGCTGTNCGGGCCGGGCCGGGCCGGGCCGCCTGTTGCAGCGCCGGCAGCCTGCCCCGCCGGCAGCCTGAATGCACGCAGTGTTTGCTCAGCAGTCAGCAGCACTGCTGGAAGCGAACCTATTCTCTGCTTCACGCAACATGGAAGAACATAATGGGATGCCTGACTGTAGTGAGGTTTTAGACCCGAAGAACACAGCAGAAAGCAACTATGAGCCTCTCACTACATTTTCTGTGAAAACACTGTTTGGATTTACAACCAAGTTTGAGTCTACATCTCCCGAAGAAGAAACAGTGCTTAAAGCATTTCAACCTTTGCACAGCAATATAAATACTCATGCTAACACCTGGCATGAGAGGAATGATAGTGGTTGTAATGAGGACTCAGGAGATCAGCGCAGCGTGAATAGTACCAGTGGCCAAGCTGACCCAATGTCTGGCAGGCAAGCAGGCCTGGAGCTGGAGTTAGCTGACCAAAACGAATTACTTCTTCAGCATTTGAGGTTTGTTCAGACTTCTTTGTCTGAATTGGACAATGATGACAAGGATGCTATTCTTGTACAAGGTACTTTGGTTCATACAACAAGTGACACAGAATCGGACACGGAGAGTAAAGATCTAGACACCGATGAGAACAGTGCAAGCAAATATGGGCTAAAAAATGCTGCTTTGTCTGCTGAGGCCTTGGACAATAGCAGTCAAAATAAAGAAGAGTCAGAGTCAGAAAGGCACAGCAACAGTGATGACACTGTGGATACAGATGACATTGAGTTACACCCACCATTCTGTAAGCAGCTCCCAAAAGAGCTGGATGGTATTCTAGAGTATGACTCCAATGAAAAAGACAAAATGTTAATGGATGAGCAATTCACTCGTTTTCTTGCTACAGGGGAATGCCCTCAAGAACTTTCAGATGAAGAACAAAGACCTTCAGTTGATAATATATCACTCCAAAAAACAGCACTGGCTGAAAAGACTTTCCAACTGCCTGCTTTCTTTAGTGGACTACGTGTGAGGAAAAAGGGACTAACCACAGAAGATGGGGAAACTGTTACAGAAATTAAACCAAGGGAGAATGATTTAGCTCTGCTTAAATTACGACAGCCTGTTAAGAAATCCAGTATTGCATCAGGTTTGACCATTAAAAAAAAATCATCTGAACCTAAAGCAAATCCCACTTTCCTAGAACAACTCTCGCACTTGTTAAACATAGACGTCTCTAAGAATGAAGATAGAACTGAGGACTCTGGTGAGGGATCTGGGGAGACCGAGGACAGTGATGAAGCTCAAGAGAACAAAGCCTCCAGCAAAAGAGAACCACGATTTCCCTCTGAGGAGATAAAATCAAGCCCTGCTGAATCTGCACTGGATGCCTTTAAAGCTTTATTCACGCGGCCTCCCAAGAAAGAAACAACTGCTGATACTTCAGAGCTGGAAGCCCTAAAACGCAAAATGAGAAATGAAAAAGAGTCCTTGAAAGCTGTATTTGAAAGGTCAAAATCAAAACCTGGGGATGGACCATCAGACAAGTCTGTAGGTTGAATTACTTTTTCTTCCTAAGATCTGGAAGTAGAAGGATAGAAAAGTAATGTCTTGTTTAAGTGTTATTGGTGGGGACTTAAGATCAAAATATCAGAATTGCTCTCTTCTTTTGGCAATCTCAAATTTTGGATTTCCAGCTGAGGAAATCTTGGGGTTCATTAGTGAAAATTTTTGTTCATCTGCAGTTGTAGCAGAATTCGGCCACAACTGATGGTGACAGTAAAAGCCTCTCAATTAGAAGTGAGAACTTAAAAATCAGTTTCTGATTTTAAAAGATCTCTGCAGAACAGTTCTCCATATATTAATTACGTCTTTAAATCAGTTTGATGCTGCAGATATTTACTGTAATATTATTTAATAGTTTCTCAATCTGACTCTGTTTTCTTTCATTGAGGAATTTATTTTAAAAAGTAATATTTCATTTTACCTGTAGGAATAATTTTATTATACGAGTTGATAAAAGAAGTTTTGGGTGATTTTCAGCTCAGTTTGTTCAAGACATAGAACATGAAGTAATTTTTTTTCTTGTGTACATGCATATAACTGGCTTTTCCAATATTGATAAGCATTTAAACTTATCCAGGTAACTTAGTGATTTCAATTAGACAAACTCAGGTTTTTGATTAATATAAGTGCTTGCAACATTAATGCTCTTATGCATATGGAGATGTAGTTAATATGTTTTTAAGAAAAAAAGTCAGTGTAAAGTTTTCATACAATCATAAATGACTTTGAATGTGATTTGAACTCTTTAATTAAATGAGTAACCTTTGGGTTGGCATTCCCCCAGCTCAAAATTCTTACCGCACATCTTTGGCAGATGTAATCAGCCCAGGAGGCTATTGTTGGCTGAAGGGGGAATTACCTGAATGATTCAATTTTCAGGATTGCACCTTAAACCTGAAGCTACTTAAGTTAATTTTCTGTGTTGGTTATACTCTCTTTAAAATTTTTATTCTTACATAGTATAAAAAAACATGTGAAAAATCTTGGCCAACACTCGGGTAGACTGATAATACCAGTTTGTAGTAAATTATCTCTGGGGACGAGAAAACAGGTATTCATTGGCTGTGGCATGTACAGCAATTGC
The DNA here is from genome assembly GCA_013397815.1 of Aleadryas rufinucha. Taxonomy (NCBI): domain Eukaryota; kingdom Metazoa; phylum Chordata; class Aves; order Passeriformes; genus Aleadryas; species Aleadryas rufinucha. Next base: position 135,850 of record VZTH01018405.1, on the reverse strand, counting down.
AGTCTGTTTGTGCCCTTCCCATTCCCGGCGTGCTCCTTCCTGCTTACACCAGTCTCTGTGCTGGCGTCAGCGTTCGTGTGGCTCACAGCAAACCTATTTGGGAAGCTGTCATCAGACACAGGGAGGGAGGAGGCACAGGAGTCAGCAGGAGTGGCTTTTATAAATGTCTGCTTAATGTCCGGTCTAGTGCAAGTCTGTATTTTCGTAGGGCAAAGCCAAAGTCCGAGGGTCTAGCCTTTCCTTTCCCTTGCTCCTGTGGGCCATTTATGGGGCCATTTCCATATAGGGTTTCACTGTTGTTGCACTTGTGTCTATGCAATTACTTGTAGTAACATGTTGTAAGTCAGATTACAGGAATACTGGAGGTCTAAAAAAACACAAAAAAAACCCTTCTAAAAGAATGCTTGTTTAGTGGGTCATTCCCCCTCCACCCTTTCCCCATTTAAAGAGTTATTTTAGCATTCCAGTTGACAGTGCAGTCCCATTAACAGCTGCAGCATTGCTTTGATGTGGCAGTATTACCTGGTATGTGGACTGAGCAATCTGCGGGGGGTGGGGCAGGAATTTCATAAACTAGCTCTGCTTCCAGAAAATTATATTGTCAAATGATGTCTTAGGTGAATTGCTCTAATGTTTACTTGTAAATGGAGCACAGATGGGTCTTTTCCCTCTGGAATAAAGAGACAGGAAAAAGCCCTGGCATTCGTGACCACTGCGGTGGTTCACCGAAGGATAGACAGCTCTCCACAGTGATGTGAAGAGTTTCAAGAAGTCATTGCATCTCACGTGCATGATGCTACTTTCCTCCTCAAAAATATTTTTCTATGCTGATTGATTTGTGTCCCTTCCAACCAACTGACCACTGTTTCAATCAGTAGAATGAGACAGATAATCTTTTTGGAGCACATGTGTAGAGCTGAGCATGGCAGTTGCTGTTTGGAATCAATTGATACTGCAGACTTATATTTTTTCTTGCGTAATTTTAACAGCCTGACCTGAGTCCCTCAGAGCAAGATGACAAGACTCCAGGGAGACTCCAGACTGTCTGGCCACCACCAAAAGCAAAGCATGAAGAAGTAAAAGTAGGATTAAAGTACACAGAAGCAGGTAAAACAAAGAGGTGAAGCATTTGCAGAAATTAGTTTCTGACATTTTTAATCTTGTTTGATACAGAGATGGTGATAAGTCACAGTATTTTCTTATCTGAAAAAACAGACCTTATGTTTTGTATGTGTGGTTTACTGCTACTTGTTAATTCAGCATCTGATTTTTAAATGTAAATGGCTAAATATGTGTTGAAAACTACAAACTTGCCTGTAAAAATTTGTGAGGGAAGGAGTGGGGTTTTCTGGTAATTTAAGTTATCCATTTCCAGTGGGATTTTGTTCAAATGAGTGACAGATTAGTGAATGCATGGAAACATGACTGCCTTTTCTGATGCCTTGGTGCAGGGGGCAGCTCCCTGCTGAACTCTGGTCTAGCTGCAGATTTTCTTCAGGTACTATCCAGAATATAAACAATACCATTATTGCAACACATGTATGAACAGAGGAGTGCTCATATTCAGTCAGGTCACTTCTGTAGCTAGCCACATATATTGTCCTATGCAAGTGAATGAAAGGATTTGTCCGAAGTGCAGTGCTAATTATGAGATAAGCTTTCCACAGAAAAAATATTCTAGGGGTTTTTTGTTATTTAGATATTTCCATAACATACTTACAAGGGAGAAAGTGATTATTTTAGCCACCACAACTCTGGTTCAAATTTATATTCTTGAATATAAAACAGTAAGGCCTTGATATTTAGAAATTAACCATAAACTGAGGAATAGTCTGAAATATTAAAGTGAAAGACAATAAACCATCTCTTCTTCAGGTACCTGGACATTTTAGAAAATACCACCTATAAAGTATTAAGTGGAACTAAAAAAAAATGCTTTTATACTACTTTGCTGTGAGAAATTGTTCAGTGTAACGCTGTATGGTTCTTTCTAATTCCGGTGGGTATCCATCTGACCTTATATATGAGAAACAGTACTCCTATTTGTTCTATCAACTGCTCTTTATTGTTTAGTCTTTTTCCCTCTTTTTTCAGTTTTCTCTGCTTGAATATTTCTTTTTTTGTAAAGTGGGAATAACACTGGAAGTGTAAAAGTTGTTGGAAGATTGAGAAAACTTGGTTTTGACAGAAACAACACGGTTCTAATATATAGAATTGAATTTAATATGTGGAATTGAATTTATGGTGCATCTGATTGGTCTGAAGTGTGGGAATCTATCACTTAGATGACCAGGACAGGTATTCAGCTGTTTGCAAGTTCATGTTACTCTTAGGTTTTTATTATAGGCTATATGCTTGCTATATTTAATTTTACCCAAATAAATATTTTTCCTTCTAATGACTGTAATCATCAGTAGCAAAGCATATGCTTAAAGAAAGAAAGAAATGAAAATTGAATTAACAAAAGCTCCAGATTCTACTGCTTGTAGAGAAATTAGGTCATGCTTTCTTGAAATTTGAATAGGAAAGAGACTGGCTTAGAGCCCGTGTAAATTGTTACTCCTGTTACTGTGATATTTTGGGTGGCAGTGTCATCAACATGTTGATGGTTTGTTTGCTAAGTCAAATTTTTATAGACCAGATTCTGCAGTTCATTAGTTGCTCCAGTCTGGCAGAGGGATTTGAATGAAAACAAACCGCGGGTGATTCAGCTGGGATGGGATGTAAGCAGTGCTTCTAAAGGAAATAGGCAGCCTATGTTTGTAACATATGTTAAGACTGCAGTAAAGTTATAGGTGTGCCTCAGAGACTGGCAGGTTTCTTTCAGCTGCTCACGGATGCCCGGAAAGCAGTTGTAAGTTGCGCATGATGGATCACTTACACTGGCTTTTCTGAGGACTTGTGTGACTGTTTTAAAGCATTATGCACAGGAATAAATACATAGAGTCTCCTACAAGTGAAGCAAGGTACTGTTCATGGGTGGTGATGATATGATTAAAAGAATGGGGTTTGTATTCAATGTTGGTCTTACTGCTGGGGTTTGTGGTGTTTTTTATGAATATGAAAGTGGCAATACAGCAAAATTTATAAATTCACTATCTTCTTTCAGACAGTAGTAGGTGCCTTCAAAGTGCATGTGTATCCTGGCATTTCCCCTCATGCCCCTTCACATCCAAAATTCCCTTCCAGCCACCAANCCCTTTTAAGTGGGCTTCTTAAAACCAAGCTATAACGCAGGTTAATCATCTGCATTATTTAAACTGACTGGTCTCAACCAGAAGCTCTAGTTCTTACATCAGTGTCTTGTCCTGACAACTAAGAACAAATGAGAAGTTCTTGATCTCAGAATGGAGTTCAAAAATTGTATGTGGCAGGGATGTTTGTGATTCCAATCTTCCTCCACTGATGTTCCTGAATAGATGAATATATATATCATAAAAAATGCTGAAGTGGTTCATTTTATTAACTTTCAGTAAACAGTTTATGTTAGTATTTTAATTTCTGTGATCAAGAGTTTAATCTACCAAAACAAGAGAAATTTATATAAAAACAATAATAAGAGGATGAATTATTAGGTAACTATTCATTTAGCACAGCTTTATTTTAGGCTTAGACAAATTATATGTTCAAATCCCAGCATAAATTTGTCAACATTCATCTTTGTACTTCTAACAGGGTACACAAATATGTACATATTTTATGAGGTAGCATAGATTTTTTTTCATTTGTCATGATAAAATAGGATTTAAGTAAGACTGAAGACTTGAAAGTTGGAATACACTAATCTCTTTTGCAATTCTGCACTGTGTCTTTGATTTACTTTCTTCATCACCATGCACTATGACAGCTATGACAAGAAGGTAGGGATGTTGAGGGAGAGTATTCCTGGCTTTTTGATCTTTTCTCACCTCCTTGTCATGTTTTTCCTCATTGTTCTCATTGCCTAGTGGAAGCAAGAAATTCAGGCTTGATTTGGCCTGCGCAGCAGACATCACAATGACTCATAGCAGCTTGGAGGAGTAGCTAACTCCCTCCTGAGGCTCATAGTCTGGCTTGATGTGTGGGAAACCAACTGAAAAGCAAATGGACATAACAAGGAACACGTGTGTGAGGCTGACTAGGCCTGGTAGGAATATTACAAGTGAAAGAAGTTAGGGATAAAACTGAGCAACAGGTTTTATTCATGCATTTGATAACTGCTTGTGCAGTCATAATATTGTCTCCTGCAGTATCCGAATCTTGAGTTGTTAATGTGGAATTGAATGGATGATATTACAGTATTTTGGTTTATCTTATATTTTCTTAATTCTTTAATTCCTGTGTTTCCATAGAGCAAGTGACTGCGTTGTCAGCTGGCTCTCTGTAATTAGCACAAGCTGCTTGCGTGATTCTCTAGAGAAACTGGAACTTCTTTGAAGTATGTCTAAAATAGCTGAAGTCCAGAAAGTCTGTAGTACATTTATGTCCTGGAAGACTAGAAAAAATATATTTTAATTCATGGTTATTCCATGCAAATAATTTCCATGGAATCAGAGACATTTCTGTGCATATATTTTTGGTCCTAAATTTCTATTCCTCTGCTTCCATTTTAAGTTTTTTTTTGTTTTCCTCCATAATTCTCAGGGAGACTTCTCACGTTTTTAAGCATTAATTCTGACAGACGTGTCAGCCATTGTGTGTGGTGAAAATATCTAGCCAGAGAGAGGAGGTAAATTCATGTCTATACTGAAGAGATTAATCTGTGATACTACATCACATTGAATCCACATACAATGAATATCTCAACTACTCTGTGTGACTAGGTCAGCACTTGCAGACATATATCCAAGAAAAGAAGTTAAGACATGGGTTCTGCAGCTCTTAAAGCTACTTTTGTTTGAAGAACAGTCTCCACAATGAGGTGATATAGATATACAGATTCTGCTATTCCTGTTAAAAATACCATTTTAGCCTTCAGGATGAAACTAGTTCTCTTATATACAACAGAGAGAGTTTAGTCTTTTGCTTAGCAAAACAGAATTGTAAAAAGAAGTGAGAGAGAGAAGCACATTGACATTCCTGCTGGAGAAAACGTTTAAAAAGGCCACTTGAAACATTAATTAATTTAGTGAGGTTTTTTCGTTTTTTTCATTCAATGATTTCTTTTAAATTCAAATGTCTGTACTAAATTTAAAAACCTCATTTTCTCACAGTCTATTTGTTCATCATCCTTAAATCTGCAGTGAGGTAATAGTGTCTCTATGGTGCCACGATTTCTATAACAGTCTGTGATGATGTAAGCAGAATTTTCAAGGTAAGTAAGAAATCAGGAGGTGTCTGAGAAACCTCTTATTACACAAAAAGTGTTAGGGTAAAGGGTGAATGAAATACAAAATAGTGGCTGAGGTTTATTGCTAAGTCTCAAATACATCAAATCCTTGATCCCCTATACTCTGAGTTCCCAGCAAGAAAATCACTTTACGGCCATGATGTAAATGCAGGGAATAACCAGCTTATGTGAGAGAAAGAGAGGCATAATGGTCGGAACAAAAGGATGAAAGATACGAGCACGATTTCTTATCTTTCTTTAATATAAGCTTCCTTTGTGGCCTTGACCAGTTTGTGTTTGTCTTTAAAAAAGGACAATGCTTGATGTTAAGTGTCCTGAAGGAAGTTTTTGTAACAGTGGCTACCAACAGTTGGTTTCATCCTAAGTAAAAAAAAAATTCTTTTAGTAATTTAAGTTTTTTTAACTTCAGTGTGGTGTTTGGGGTTTAGTTCTGGATTGTATTACACATTTTACTGTAGTGAATTAGATCAAGCAGCTGTATAGCAAACAGGATACTTCGCATTGCTTCAAGATAGTGCTTTTGTGATTTAATGGTCACTGATCAATCTGATGTGACCTCGGAGTGTATAAAGTTTTCATATATAATTTTGCTACATTTTACTGCATTTATTGTGCAGCATGACAGGTGCATGTTACTTGGTGTTTCATAATCAGACAGATACATGTTTTGGAGAAGCTGAGGGTTTTATTACAAGCCAGATTTTTGTAGCCATATTGTATTCTAGAGTAACAATGACATTTTTTCTCCTTATTTATGCTAACTAAAGCTATGATTTTATGGATTTAGAAGGTATTGGGTATAATGCTGCTTGGAAATCTCTACAGCCACAGACGGATTGTACATGTGCTGATCACTACAGCACTTTTCCAAATGTCTTGCAGCACTGTGTGCTAAGATTTACTTTGAAAATATTGACAAAAGCCATACTCAAAAACAATCAAGCAACAAAAACATCCTTTGCTTTTCTCTCCCCACCTCAGCTGGCACTGTCATTCATACTGTGCCTCTTGAGACAGGAACAAAAAGATAGGCACCTGTTGATTATTAATATTTGTTGTTAAGATGTTTGTGTTCCACTTTCAGTCCTTTTGCTACTTTCTGGAATGGCTTCAGCAAAGATTTGGGACCTTTCCAAGATTCAGTTTATCCATCTGTAAAATTAGGATAAGAATTCTGACCTATTTTTCAAGTCAGATTAAATTCCCTTTGTGTTTATAGGCTATTAGCATTAGATAGAGATGCAGAATAGGGAAGAATATTGACTTTTTAAACTTAAATCTTAAAAAAAACCCCAGACCAGCCCCACACTTACAAAATGGTAACTGTCTGTACCTAAGGCCATGTGATAAAATGTTCGAGCCTTCCCATACACTGAAGATTATATTTTTACAAGGTGAGGGGGAAGAAGAGTTATGATCTGTTTTTTTCAATAAAAATCCCTGCTTTATTTTTGTTATGCTACTCTTTGTAGAAGTGTGGTAATTTTAGGAGACCTGTTGCTTTTGAGACTGGATGCATGTTTTGCAGCAGATGCCTGACAAGGACAGGTTTTACAGTATCCAAAGCCATGTCTGGATACATGCATATGTGTAGCCATGGATACCAGCATGCTTAAGATTCACATACAGAGCAGCTTCAGTCCACTCAAAGTAGAAAGCTGATTTCTAAGTTTAATATTTTCCTAGAGAGAAGTTTAGTCTGTTGCCTGAATATAATGAAGGCAAATGGTGTGATTTCTTTTACTGTAGTTTTTATTTTGAAATGTAGATCCCAGTATGGAACTGAGCAATCTAATGTTGCAAAGAACCAGAACAGTCACAGGGTTTTACTAGACAATTCTTGTTGTATGATTGAAACACAATGAAAGAGCAATTGTATGTACAAGAAGAATGACTTTGTATTTTATTTCCATGGTTCTATTTCAAAATATATTAAGCTCTTTGTGTAACAGAAATGCCTCTGAGTTTTACTGAATTCCCTTTCCTGTTCTCCAGTCTTGCTGTTCACGTGTTGTGATGCTTTCTGAAAATTTGCACCTGCATTTAGAACTGCTTTTTGTCTTTCTTTTTAGATAAATTCAGTATCAGCCCTGCCAGATTTGCTCCCTCTGCTATGGCACAGACATGTACTTTTATCAGTAAAAAACCCAACCCTATTTATTGTTCATTTCTTAGTTTTTCATATATCAATGTTGTAAGTTTGACAGCAATTCTGAACTTGAGAGTTGCTGAGGCTGTACTGGGGAAGCAGCATGTTTGTGTGTGTGGATGTGTATTGTGCCTACATTCACCCACGTAAGCACCCACGTTTGACTAAGTATGCACCTAATACTGCATGTGTATTATACATGCATTCTCGAGGTATACTTACTGTATATAGTATACACTGGTTGTGGAGGTGTTATAGATCTAGAGTACTTCATATTTTAAATTTGTGCATGCAGTGGTTGTGGAGGTGTTACAGATCTAGAGTACTTCATATTTTAAATTTGTGCATACAGTGGTTGTGGAGGTGTTATAGATGTAGAGTAAGTACTTTGTGTTTAAATTTGTGCTAAATGAAGTCGGTAGAGTCTGTAATTCATCAAAGAAAATCTGTAATAAATCTGTTCCTCATGTTTGCTGATAAAGTGTTACTTGTTTACCATATTGCACTGGTGAACGTGATCCTGTAATAGATTGGTTTTGTAAAGACAAAGTAGGACGTTTATTGAGAAAGAATTAATGTTGAATATCCCCAGCAGCAGCACCTCTAATGTTGCCTTTCTGGGAGGGTGAAATGACAAACGAAACTATTCATTTCTGCTATCAGGTAAATGAAGTGTAACTGTAACCCCTCACAGCTGAGGAATGGCCAGGCAGATAAGTTACTCAGGTGACTGCTTCTGAATAGTGCTTTATACTGCGTTGCAGTCAGAAAGAGGAGTAACTATTTTCCTCATTTCCATAACAGACCATCAAGTGGGTGCTGGTTTTCTGTGGGTGTAGTTCTATTATTCTTGGGGAATTCAGTGGATATTGTGAAGATATTTCATGTCCTGTAGTAAGTTTACTCTGATGTCCTCTGTATTATCTCAATATCTGGACAGTATTTCAATACTGGACTATTGGCTTGTTTTGGGCTATTTTCCACAAGTCCCTCTTCATTTGTCCCTTTTTCTCACATCTGTTGTATTTTCACTGTACCAGAATCTTTAAGGTGCTGAGAGTGTTTGAAATTTTAGGTTTGGAGGGTTCTTCCTTGTCTTAAAAGTGAAACCAAAAAAACCCCAAAACTAAACAAAAATTAAGTTGAAGTGAAGGATGTTTGCTCATTTCCCAGTCTATGGAATTGGCATCCGTACAAGTAGTGAATTACAGGTCTGTAAAAGAGTTCAAGTTCAGTGGGAAGTAAAGAAGAGAGGACAGATAGGAGTAGATGGAATGGGGTTGAGGGAAGGAGGATTAGAATTGTGTGTTAAAACAACATGCAGTATTGTTTTATCCAATCCTCTATCCCTAAAAAACCAGTTAATTTTGTCCATTTCTTTGAGCATAAATAAATTTTAATTTCCTAGTTATAAAAGGGTGCTTAAATGCAGTTATGCTTTATAAAAACCAAAGACCAAATGAATTACATTTTGAAAGCTGCTCATTTGTATTTTTATTGGAAAAAAGCCTGAAAATTTGCTTCTGTTTTATGACTGTAGCCTCAGAAAGCCTGTAAGGTCGCATCAATGCATCTGTAAATATAAATTTAAAAGTAATAAAAAAGGTGCAGCTGTGGTGAGTAGGTTCCCTTCTGACACCTGGTGGTTAAAGACGAGAACTGCATGGGGAAATAGAGGAGGAAAGAAATGCTGTAGTAAAGAGGAATAGTGAAAATGGAACCAAGGGTTACCACGCAGGGAGAAAACATTAAGAAACCCTCACTATTCTGAAATCTAATGCATCAGCACAATTATAAGTTAATGATTTTCTTTATACTACAGGGTGTGGTACATCTCAAGAAAGGTAGATTGCACTCAAGTTTTCCAGCTTTTGTTCTCTAATTACTTCTAAATTGTGTTAACATTATTTTGCATGTTTCCACACACTGAGTTTAATATGTATGGCTTTCTGCAAAAATGAATGTACTGACCAGAAGTGGCTGTATAAGTCATTTAACTTCAAAGCTTCTACTTTCTACATGAAGTTTTAAGATTGTGGTAGAGAAGTTTCCTAAATTGCTATGTAAAGTTTGGGGTGTAATGCATCTATTTGAACTGTGAGTTACAGAGATTTCTGTGGGAAAGGTTTTCATGTAAGATTTTATTTAAAATTATTCAAGTAGGTAAGTTGTTTTATTATCAAAGAAGAAAAGGTAATTCTTGCATAGCACAGTTGTGAACACAATAGAATAATACTGAATAATATTTTAATGTGTATACTTGCTTTTTGCAACAGTCTTGAAGAACGAAAATTTCCCTTTGAAACATTTAATCCACTGTATCCAGTATTTCTAGGATTGTAGGTTGAATTTTCAGGTTACCAGATTGACCAGTGAATGCTTGTACCTTTTCTTTTAGAAATGCTGATGAAGAGTGCATCTTGCTCAGTATTATAACAAAGATTTTCATGAGCATGTAATGAGTATATTTGTAAACATTGTTGCTGTTTTGTGTTCAGACAAATTCTGTGTTATGATAAAACTGAACATACATTAGGCATTTTAATTATGTAGGTTGTCCAAAATATCCTAATTTTATTTCATGTTCAGTTTTCTATGCATTAGGAAAAGCTTGCATGCTTTAGCATGTATTTTCTTTGCAAAACAGTGAAGCATACCTCATACTTTACTAATCATTAGGAATATTTTATGTTTTATTTCTGCCACCTGATGGCGTATTTTGTCTGTCACACGTCAGCAATATCAGTCACTGTTATTGCACAGTCTAAAACTGTTTTTTTTTTAAATGCATGTTTTGGAAACAAAAACCAAAATGAGGAATTCTTGAAAGCCTTCCCACCCCAAACTTCTGTCTTCTAATCAGATTGTATGGAATTACAGACTCTAAGCTTTCTGATCTGCTTTGGTCTCCTTCACTTACTACACAACAGGAAAATACAATTATCAGTGAGCATGATTGTTATTTCCAATTGAAAGTCTTGAGAAATGAATAAAATCAATGATTTAATCATTCTGCAGCATAAGATATGCAATTCTGTGCATATATCAACCTGAGAGATAGATAGAGATAGCTATGATAGAGATAGCTTTATAGAAATATTTCCAAGTGTTTTTGCATGGTTTGCATGGCCTGGTCTTTGTAGTGGGGGGTATTACAGAGGTGGCTTTGTTTTCATAGTGTTACTGCATGTGGCCCATGGTTAACCAAGGAACATGTGTGGGATATTTTTACATGGTAGAAATTTATTTAGGTACTTGCTTTTTGATTTGATTTGATAGACAGTGCTAGTGTTTAGCAACACTTCAGAAATTAGGCAGCTCACAAGCAATTGATAATTTTTTGCAAGACAAAATAATATAAGTGGGAGCTGAAAATACCGACTTACGTATTTTCAGTAATGAATGAAAAGCAGGGGGCGTGCAAAACTCCCTGCTAGAATACATAGCTAATGAGTGTAAAATACAAATTCCTTGTGTGAGGCTTAAATACAATCTTACTTATGCTTTTGTCTCTAGCTCACCTAAAGCTTTACGAGGAGGGACCACCAGGTGGGTGGAACAGTGTAATGTTGTCTGTCTGTGTCTAGTCTTTGGTATCTTTTGTTACTGTAAAGGTAGTGTTTATCTTTCTTTGATGGAATAGAAATGGTAAAGCCTGAATCTGCTGTATCTACCACTGTTTATAACTAAAAATTTGGTAAGTCTACAGAAGTTCTGTAATAGATCGGGAACTTTTTTCAGAATCCTGACTTATGGTACTTCAGTTTCAATGGCTGCCATCCCACTAAAGTGAGTGGAATTTAGGTTAATTTCTTCTTAATCTCACAGTGCTGAATGGGAAATTTTGCCAAGTTAAGATTTGGAGTCTGGTTGGAAGAACATCACAATTGAGAACTGGTGTATTACTTTCTCTTCTTCCCCTTCCCTCTCCCCCAGTTTGTCTTTGCTGTGATCCTACTCCAGGTAAATGTAACCCATTTTAGAGCTAATCTAATATGCCTAATAATTAGACATGTTATAATCTGACAGTGTTTATTCTGAAAGTCTTTGGAGCTAGGACTAGTGAAAATTAAAGCGATGATAGATCTTTGCATTCGAGTTACGGAAAAGTATTTGAACATACGCTGATCCTTACTCAAAATGAGCACATTTAAGGCTGACAGAGGAATCCAGGAAAATCTCATTGACAACCATGTGAGGGTTAATTAGATGTTAACCAATAATGTTATTAGTAATCACAGAATCATAGAATGTTAAGGGGTTGGAATAGACCTTAAAGATCATCTAGTACCAACACCCCTGCCATGGGCAGGGACGTCTCCCAGTAATGAATCAATAGGGATGTCTTTTGAAGGAAAAGGAGATTTAATTTTCCTTTAGGAAAAAGAATTAACTATGTTAACCTGATTTTTGCAAGTTTGTTTCACTTATAGCCCCTGGTGTGTCTTTGTGTGTTTTCTTGCTCAGTGTTGTACCCACCAAGAGCAGGACACCAGGAGCCTTGGCCATTTTTGGATTTTAAGTGAAGCTTAAGGAAGACATTTTGAACAAACGCTCATGACTCAGAGGCTCCTTTTAAGCAGCTCTTTTGAATTATCAAATTATAGAATCGTAGAGTAGTTTGAGTTGGAAGGGACCTTAAAGGTCATGTAGTCCCAATTCCCCTGCCAGGGCCAGGGACACTTCCCACTAGACCAGGTAGCTCAGTGTCCCATCCAGCCTGGTCTTGAACACTGCCAGGGATGGGCAATTATTGTAAAAATGTGTAATATCTAAATGAAACTGAGTTGGAATTAATTTTAAAAGAGGAGTTTCTGATAGTATTCCTCTTTTTTTCTACAATAACTTGTCACTTCTGCAATTGCTTGCTGAAGTAACTGATAAAACTGAGTAAGACATGTTTCAAAACATTTATATTGTTCTGTGTATGTTTATTCGTTAGGTCGTTTCCTGTTGTCGTGCTTTTCGTAGAATTACAGAATAGCAGTCTGTATTAAAACTAGACTTAAAACTTTGTAAGGATTAAGATTAGGTTTCTTTTTTTCTTGATCCTTTTTTGTAGTTGAGTTAGGAATACTGGATGTTGGTGAGGATTCAATGTGATTATCTTATAAGATTTATAAACAAACCTTATGACTAGGATAAAGCCACCTTACATTATGTCACTGAAGAACTAGTCCTTAATTCTACCACAAAACACCAGTTAGATGATGATGTGAGTAGACATCATACTAGAAGAAATAAATCCAAAGGACTTTGAAGCCTTCCTGTTCCCTTTGAAGTTTCATAATGAGAGTCCAGTCATGTTTGTCACAGCTGCATGGATACTTCTTAGGAAATAAGACAGTGTTAAGACAATTTCACATTAATTAAAGTAACTTATATTGGAACTTGTTAGAATTTTCCTGCACATGCCATTGGTGATCTTAGGTTAGGAAAGTTATTTTGTCTGTACAGACTGCCATTAAGTGGACTTCTGGGCAATGTTGTCTGAGAGACATTTTTCTCCCTCACAAGTCAGTTGCTAGCATTTCCCATTTCCCTCATGTCCTAGTTTCATCCAGGACCCTAATGTTATTTGATACCACCTTACATCATTGTCAGAGGTGGGGAGAAAGGGACTCTGGCTTCCAGTCGAAAAAGCATGGCAAGAGGGGGGGAAGCTGTGCTCCGTTGTTCGTTGTCTCAGGGTCCAGGGTGAGCTTTTTTGCGTGTGAATCACCCTCTGCCTTCTATACTTTTGTTACTAATATTGTTGCCATTAGTGTTTGTTATCTTATCTCATTACTGTTTCCAGTAAGCTGTTCATATCTCAACCTGTGATCTTCACTTTTGATGCTTCCAATTCTCAACTCCATCCCACTGCAGCAGGAAGGGAGAGGGGAAGGAGGAACTATGAGCGGTGTGTCATTTGGGAGAGTCTTGGTGGGGGGCACCAAACTGGGAAGTACGATTCTTAAATTACAACAGCTCACTCGAAGTGGGCCCTTCCTCACAGGTCTCTGGTAGTGGTGCAGAGTTTTGTAGAAACACTTAGGTACTTACAGTTACAGGCCGCTTGTGTGATTTCCTGGCTGCTGGGAAACCAGGCAAGTGGGAAATCATATTTGCCTATCCCATAAAAATCTCATGGTTTTTCCCTTCATTCCAATGAAACAAATAACTAAACAACATCTTGGACTTGTTCATGGAACAGAAAATCCTACCACTCATCTCTTCCCTTCTTGAACACCGTTAACAATACTGATCATGCAGATATATGGTTCATATTTTGAAGATCATCTGAATTTGTAACCAAAAGTATTAGAGATGTACTTATTTGGGAATTCAGTGTGTTTTAAAGAAGTCAGCTGAGACTAAACCATTCATTCAATATCCTTAGCACTTCAGTATTGTAACTCAGCTTTCTCTGCAGAAACCATAGACCCAAATGGGCCCACAGAAATTACAAGTATATTGCCTGGAGACCATGTTTATCCTAGAAGGTCAGGAAAAATAATAAAGCAGTAAATATTGATGGACTTGTTCATATTCAGATACCAAAGGCCTAGTAACACTAGAATATTCTGTTGTTTTGGATATTTGATTTTTATTATTTTTGAGGGTAGATTCAAGCAGTCCTGTGTTACACATTTTATTTGCAAGATTAGCTTTCAGGGCCAAAATTTTAGAAAATGCACTGCTTTAAAAATTAGCCCAATATATTGAATATCTCTTCCTTTGTTTCAAATTACTTTGTGTTAAAATTTAAAACTTGTAAAGTACAATAACTATTGAAAAGATTGTGCTTTTTGTATAACTTAATCAGGATAAGCAGCTTTTCTGTATTGCATTACTTTTTTCCCCCATATGTAAGTTTTGGTGTCTGCCAACTTTCTGGGTTCCAGGTACTTTATATTTTAAAAATTGCTATTCAAGAGAACATGAATAAAACTTTCTGGTGTCATACCTGTATACCCCTCATTTTCTCTGTGTATTCATACATTTTTCACTCTAGCAGTTGTTGATGTCTACAAGGTTGTAGGCATTTGTCCACTGTTTCACAATGCTCGATACTCTGTTGTTTCACACAGTAGATGTTTGTGATTCTATAACAAATTCCGTGTCTGCTGCTGTGCAGCATTTTAAGCCCTTTGTTCATGTCATGTCCATCTTCCTTATTCACTCATTTTTAATTGTTTAGGGTTGCTGCTTCAGCTTTTCCATTGTGCTTCAACAACAACTCTTTTATCTGTTTGCATACCACGTTTGATGAAATTACAGGACCTTAAATTACAGTTACTTCCTCCTTGCACTTGGTCGTTAGTTAAAACACAATTTTATTTCCTTCTTGCAGCCGATTACTTGGGTAGATGATAATACCCGGCTTTAAATGGAGTATTTCAAATGTTGTAGTACCTAATGATAAAGAAAATAATATATTTTCCTGATGTACTGGTATCTTTTTAGTCAGTGTTATCTTTATATGGTCCATATTGACAACATACTTTAAAATCATGAAGCAGGCTGATACCAAACATGACAGTTAGGGAAGGAAGGGTATCCTGTTTGCACTGGTACTGTCTTTGCAATGTTCAATGCTAAAATAATTTTTTTTAAGTCAGATAAAATAGTAATTAGAATTACTTTTTCCTGCAGTTAAATGTAGGCAGAACCAAATATAGCATGACTGCATGTTCTGATGCTTTCTAATATTGACTATATCAATGGGCAGTAGAACAGGATCATGACAATTCTCTAGTTCATCAGTTCAGAAATTGTGTTTTATTTTTTCCCAAGCACCTTGTAAGAACACACAGTTGAACAAGGAAATGTGAAATGTATATGTTATTATCAAATAACATTTAGCAAGCTATTCATTAGGAAAAAGGTAAGAGAAAAAACTGTATTAAAATAAAATTTTATATTAAAAACTAATGAGATAACAAGTTCATACCTAGAATAAAATAATGGCATTTAGCTAGAAAAATAAGACTTGAAAATTTGCAGCTGATACAAAGTTAATAGAAGTAGGGAGAACCTGAAAGCAAATTTAGCATTCTTTCATCAGGATTTTATCTGCTGGCTATGGCAAAACATGGGAGTAAGTGTAAATTTAAGTTTCACTGTAAGTGGATTTTTTTTTTTACAATGAATAATTGATTTGTTTTTCCAACAACAACATAGAAAAAGGAAATTTTGCATTGTCGTGTCACTGTATATTTTTAGTGTTCACTGAGGCCTCTATACAGCTTCCTGTGTACTTTGCCAACTTTCATGTCAGTTTCAGAAAATATTTTAGTGAAACATTTTACAGTGACGTGGTATTATGTTGCTAACTATCAGCAAATGTAACAAAATTTGTTTAAGGCTTCTTAATGTATTTCTTCTTGATCTCACTATCTTAGAAAAAATGTTCAGTTTTATGAAAGTTTGTGTTAGCTGCAATGGGTTATAATTATTGATTGCAGGAAGCATCAGATTGCGAAAGTAAAGAATATGCCCAAGTGGGCAACAGCTTACATCATCTATTAAATTTTTCGTGGGATGGAGTACTCTCAAAACAAAGGAAACAGTAGTAAATTAGAAGTAATAAATGAAAACTGAGACTCCAAGCTGTTTGGAGTGGAATCTGTGCAGTGTGATTGTTTACTTTTTTGCTTGAATGCCTTTTGTAAAGGAGTGACATTTTAAATTACTTTCTCAGTAAACAAAATCCTAATTTACGTCTGGTCATTTTTCTTTGGAAAATAGAGGAGCACTTAGCACTTGCCATCTGATTTTTATCTAATTTGTCTCAAAAGTCCTTAAGAGTAGTATCTGCTTAAGGGGCCGCTAAATTATTTATGCCTTATAGCCACTGTCTTCTCTCAGGCAGATTGGAGACCAGGCAAGTAGAACAGGATATTTGCACAATCAGCCTTCTGTTATCCGTCATAATAAGAGAATTTAAAACTTCAGAAAACTGACATAGAGGTGTTAGAGCGTGTCCAGGGCAACAAAGCTGATGAAGGATCTGGCACGTAAGTCCTATGAGAAGCAGCCAGTGGAGCTGGGGGTGTTCAGTCTGGGGAAAAGAAGGCTTAGGGGAGACCTTATTGCTCATTACCTGAAAGAAGGTAGTGGCCAGGGGGTTGGTTTCTTCTCCCAGTCAGCTAGTGGTAGGATAAGGTGAAATGGCCTCAAGTTGCACCAGAGGAGGTTCAGTTTGGGTGTTAGGAAAGAGTGGTTAAGCATTGAAACAGATCACCATCCCTGGAAGCAGTCAAAAAAAGAGTAGATGTGGCACTTCTTGATACGGTTTAATGGTCATGGAGATACTTGCTCGAAGGTTGGACTTGATCTTCAAGGTCTTTTCCGACCTTAATGATTCTTCGATTTTATGAAAATGCAACCCCCCTGACATTGCACAAACTAGGTAAAGAGTCACCTTGTTGACACAAGGATCAGCTTGGAACTATAATGTAGGGTGTAAAAATGAGGGAGCCAGGTGCTGCATGGTATCAGGATCAGTGTGAGCACACATTGAAACATGGAAAGGTCTGGCTGAACGTCAGGAAACGGTTTCTCACTGTGAAGGTGACTGAGAAGCTAGTATAGGTTGCCCAGAGAGGATGAGGAGGATGGAGTTTCCTATAAGTATTCAAAAGCCATTTGGACATGGTCCTGGGCAACCAGCTCCAGGAGAGGTGGAAGTGCAGACCACATGGCCTCCAGAGGTTAGAGCCTCCAATGGCTTCTAACCTCAGCCATTCTGTGGTTTGTGGTTAGAAGCTTTTTTTCTGTGTCAGTCTTGAAGGTCCTTAAGGTATGACAACACAGGAAGTGGGAGGTCCTACAGTTCAGCTGCAGCCTTGTATCTGGGCTGGCTCTGAGAGCTGCCATGAGAGGTGTTTATGTGTCTTAACTAATAAGGCCAAATGAGTTACAGTGATCGTGTGAGAATCAGGCTGGCTACACATAGAGCCATATCCAATTCCTTAAACTCTGGCATTATTAATTTTTAACCTAGACAAATCACTCAGTGATATGTTGGTATTTCTGGATTTCATGTGTAGTCTACATGAATTTTTTTTTGTGAGTTAAATGGAATTTGAGAATTCAGTAGTTTATAAAGCCTGACTTATATTTTGTTCCCAGTATAGTTCCTTCTGTTAGCATGTCATTATCATTTACTTTGCTGTTGTGATTTTTACCACTCTAAGCAGCATCCCAACACCACTGCATAATTAAACTTTATTATTCTGTTGCCAGTATGTTAAGGAACTGATTTTTGGAATTACATGAATGCAATTATTTTTTCTAGTCAAATTCTTCAGCATTTTAATGATTTTGATTGCCATATGCAGGTTATTTTCTTAAGATGTTAACTGTCCGTGTAGAATTATACTAAATTAAGGTGACTTCA
Organism: Aleadryas rufinucha; assembly: GCA_013397815.1. Taxonomy (NCBI): domain Eukaryota; kingdom Metazoa; phylum Chordata; class Aves; order Passeriformes; genus Aleadryas; species Aleadryas rufinucha. The sequence continues at coordinate 117,985 of VZTH01018405.1, read as the reverse complement.
CAATATAGAAAAGGAATGGACATGCGTTACTTTATATTATGCAAAACAATACAGTTGTGATGTGTTTTTCGTTATAATATCTTGTACAGAAAAATAAACATTTGCTTGAGAATTGAAGTACTGTGCTTGGTGTCAGCTTCTATCCAATAGATAGTTTCTTCTAGTTAAAAATAATATAATGGTAGAAAGAACCAAAAGAAGCTTATGCTGGTGAATGTCAGTTTATATCATAGTGGACAATCTATTAAATCTTACAGTCTGTCAGTTTATGATGCACTTGCTATTATGCAGTTGCAGTGTTTTAAGAAATTAGTTAAGATTATTAATTCTTATAACCTAGTACTTTCTAAGCACATTTTAAGGAATAAGTAGACAGTGAAAGAATTGCTACTCTCTATCTTAGCTCTGCTTTAGAATAAAGCTTAAACAAAACAATCTCTAGAACTTGTTTCAGAGCTTTCAACTAGCAGCAGTGAAAAATATGTGCCAACAATGACATACACTTAATTGTTAAAAAATTTTAAACTTCTTATGCTGTGTTAGATTTCATTCATGGGGGTTCTTCCATCATTCTCTGATTGCACAAACATTTGTGCCAAGATAAAAAAAATAAGCAATAGAGGGTTGGGAATGGGTAGACATGGTGAAAAATCTGCTTCTGGTGCTAGTGCAGGTCTATGTCAGCATAGGTGAATTACGACTCTCTTACCCAAATCCCAAAGAATTTTAAGCATTGAGCAACCCTGCATAGAAAGTAGATCTTTTGTTAAGATAGATCTGTATCCGTCTGTTAGCCAAACTAAGAACTGATTGTTAGGAGCATTTTCAAAGCCTGTTTGCTTCAGTTATCATGTGACCTTAAAGAGCTAACGTTCAAGTTAGGACGTTCATAAGGTTCATGCCTTGCAAACTGAGTGCTTAAGCAGCTGAGGTGCCAGAAAGGTCACAACTTCTTCTGGGGACCTGAGGCAACTGTTTTAAGTCCTGTTTAGGTGAATGGATATGCAGAGCCTGTATCCAGAGGGAATATCAACCAGTCAAAGGAATTCACAGCAGAAAATCTAAAAGTTTATAGACCTAACGGGTTGTGATTCCAGCAGAGCAGTCAGGCAATTTTCCCATGCTGGAAAGCTCTAAGTAGAGACTTGTTAGAGGGCAAGGAGAAGTTTAGATACTATAACTAGCTGGAATCACCAAGGTTTTTATTTTATACTTTGTAAAATATTGATCCCGTTTCCTTTTGATTTTGTGTATCGGGCTGCTTGCATATAGCTTCACCTGTGTTTGAAAAAAATAGCTTTACATTAAAAGCTTCCATGTCATGCAGATTTCAGGGTGATGATCAAGTTATCTTTTCTTTCCTCTTTCCTTCATGTGCTCTGAAGAGAAAAAGGAAAAAAGAAATTAAAAAAGCACCTAAGCGCTGGAATATTTTACTGATCTGGCACTTTGGTCCATACTTTGATACTTTAATGCAATTTTGTTAGTTCTGCTGTTGAATGGATTATACAAACTCCTTAGTCTTAGACAGCACTGACAGTAAAATTTTAATTCTTTGGACTATTTTCAATCCTTGTTTAAATTAGCATTTAGTTGAGGAAGCAGAAGCCAAGCCAGGAAACTGGAAATAAACTTTGGGGTGAATTTTGATTTGAAAGCAGATAGAAGTGGGACTTTGATCATCTAAGAACGAACTCCAGTCACTTGTTTAGGAGGGCTGTAACTTCTGGGCCAGTGTCTCACAGAAGACTCTCTTAAGGTCTCTTAAACCCTTACACCAGTGTATTGAAAGGTTTTCTTCATATGGCCGAATGCATTCATGGTACTGATTGAGGGGAACCACAGTATTTGTGGTCCTAGGGTTGCATTTGGTAAATCTACGCCATCTCTAAATCTGTGTAATCCTTGCCTGGTGTCCTCATTTTTTCACAGCTGATTTAAATTTCTCTGGATTTCAGTTTCATGCTTTCAGCCTTTGGATTTTGTTATATTCTCACTAAATGGCAGAGCTATCCTGTATCTCATTCACAGTATTCTGTACTTAAGCTCTGTAATTAATCTTCATCTGATAGAATGAAGGCAAAAAATTCTTTATCTCACTGTTTGGTACTTTCTGAGGTCTTCATTTGTATTTGTTATTGATGTTTTATACAGTTTGACTGTGTATAGTAATTGTATGTTTGAAGTTCCATTTAAATCACTCTATTTGATGCATGTTATTTTAGAATTCAGGTGGGGGGGATATGTGTGCATGCATGTGCATGTCATAATATCCTATCAGTTCTACTTTTATCTGCAAAATTAAGCAAAACTAAACTTTCATTTTGTTATTTCAGTCTGTCGTATCTTTTCTCCTGTTTTCCCTTCTCAGCATGGAGGACCTCTGCTTTATCCTCTTCTCTCAGAAACACCATGGAAAATCTGGTCATGTGGTCTTAGAAAAAAAATGCTAATTACTCTGTTCAGATTTTCTTTTCCATCACCACTGTAAAAGGTCATTTATTTGAGAGCCTGCACTGGCATTCTGGACCTGGTGATGTTGTATGAAATTTTCTATGCTGAAGATGGCACATTGATTTCTGACTCTAATGGAATGTAATTTTTTATTTCTACAGAGTACCAAGCTGCCATTCTGCATTTAAAGAGGGAACACAAAGAAGAAATTGAAACATTAAAGGTATACTTTTGTAGTGATTTACTTTCTTTCCCTGACTAGTGCATTTTACAGATTTAAGTAGTGCAAACATACTTTCGAATGTTAAGAATTTGTTTCTTTCTAGAAGTTGTTTTCAGTTGACTGCCAACTCAGCTAAAATTAATCTGGTTAAAATCTATACCTGCACTCATAAATAATGTCAAAAACCAGTTTTATTTGTTTTCTCTTTGTTGTTTTCCTTACTGTTGTTCTCTTGAATTCTTCCTGCTAGCTCAGCAGTGCAGTATTTTTGCATTGGCACTGGTGTTTAATTACTTACTCTTTCTCAGTGAAACATACTTCTGTAGAAGCAATTTTCTGTAATTTTAACAGGAAAACAAGCATGTATGAGACTTTCTGAAGTTTTGTATTGAGCATTCTTTATTGATGTATATTGATATACTTTAAAAAAGTATAAACTTGACCAACTAGTTATCAAAACCAGAAATAACACAGTTTAGTATTAGAACTCACTTTCCCTTGGCTGTGGTAAGTAAAGTGAAATTCTACAAGAAAGTGTTTTTGTCATAAAAGCAGGATCTTAAATGACAGTATAACTGAATTTGGTGATCACCACTAGTTAAAATTAATGGCATCTTCCTTTTCTCACCAGTTGTGATATATTCTTAAGCAGAGCTGCACTGTCTTCTAATACAGGTTCATATGCTAAATCGTTAATATACAGGTCATCAATTACAAAACATTCTGTATGTCCTTTGTCATCATTCAGGCAAATAGAATGGAAAATAAACAGACTTGCTAACTCAGGAATTCAAATAATCCAGTGCATTGATACATTAACAGTGTCATTAGGTAGATCACATTGTATAATGTGAAGTATCAAAATTTACATTATAAAATTTCAATGGTAACATAATGGGGAAGTAAAATTGTGTCATGATTTAATGTAATAACTTATTGCATTTTATTCTTTAAGAGTATAACAGAAAAATATGATGGTAGATATCCTAACTATTGGAAATTCTTGGATTAAATCTGATTTTGTGCTACTCACTGAAGGAACCTACAGACAGGGATTTCTCTGAACCAGATCTTTTGCAAACTGATCCAGATCCTGTATCTGGTGTTTGTGAAGAAAGTTTGATTATCATACTTTCTCTGCAAAAGGTTAGGAGTGAGACCCTTAGTCTTTGTTATTCCTAAAAGGCTTAGAAAAATGTTAAGTTCTGGAAGGTATGTGTAGGGGAAAGTTCTCAAAATATTATTAAACTGTCCTCGGAAGGTGAAAGTAAGCAACATTATCTAGAATCTCTCCCTTCAAACCTGTATATAGTGGCTTATAAGTGAGTAATATGTTTATTCTTTAGCATTAGAGAGTTCCCTATACTTTTGTACTGTTTCTTCTTGTAGGGGTTTTTTTTTTCTTGAGTATGTGAACAGGAATTCCTAATTGCTTTTCATTCTTCAGTATTTGTTATCCATGTGTTAATTTCGTATAAACTTCTTACAGAATACCCAGGGTGCAACCAGGGCTTTACCCATACCACTAGTTTGTAGTGGTTGGTGCTGAATCTGTGAGACAGTGAAGTTGCAGTGAATGTAGCAGTCTTGAAAGATGTACAACAATCACTGGGTAGGGAGGGTGAATGACAGTACTGTATTTTATTTTGCCATCTTTATGTTATCACCAAAACTTGAAGCTTTGTTCCTTTTTTTGATGTCACTGGAAATCAGTTTTTTTCATGTAGTGTGTATAGTAATTAAGATTACAACGTGTATTACACCAAGTCAATTACTGATGAATCTGTGCCATCTCTTACAATGTGCATAACACATAACTCTTGAAGGATTAATTAATGTATATAATTCAACTGAATTATCCACATGAAGGTAATGTCTAAAAAGGGTAATGCAGTTGCTGCGTTCAAAGGATTTCTTGAATTTTTCACTGAATATTTACAAAATACAGAGTAATATATTTTTATGACATGAACATTTTTCTGTTCTGTATTGTTAAGTGTTTTGCTTTCCCTGCTCTTGCCACTAGATGTCATCTGAGTCTTTCAGAAAACGTTCCCAAAAACGTGTGCACATTTCATACTTCCTTCTAAACCGAGAGTGTGTGTGTGGTGGTAACATCCTGCCCACTGTTTGTGTATCTGGCAGTTTTAGTTTTAGGTCAGAAATTATCTTGCACATTATGGAACTAGAATTGAAGTTGCTCAATAGATAAGTCGCAGCTGTCAACACCTTCATAGTATTTGTTCAGCAGAACCAAATTTTGAGTATCTAATAACCAGCTAAGTAGATGACAACAACATTAAATCAAAATACTGTAAATGGACTTTCCTTCAAGTAAATTCCTTTCTTTCCTGACTTCTGAAAGAAAGGAATTTACTTGAAGGAAATATTCTGATCGCAGTGCTTAATATTTAACTCAACATGTAGCTGCCACAAGGGTGCAGCATACTTTTGTTTTCTGTAAGTTAAGTTGATAAAATGAGTAAAAATTTCAGTTCTTCCCTAATGTCTCCTTGTTTCCTTTAGCACAAAGGTACCAAATAACCCTTCATCTTTAGTTACATGGAAGTTTAATACTGCTTTAAAGTCCTAAGCTGACCTATAACCCTGTATGCTATGCATGGGTGTTTTTCTCTGATACAGATTGTTAGACTTCCACCAGCTCACTAGATCTTTTACGTATTTCCAAACTGAGAATAATATTATCTTTAGGTTTTTATATTACATAATAATATTACATAACGCATTTAATAGAATATAGTGTAAGAAGTGTTGATAGGTATTTGGTAAAAAAATTATAAATTATAGCTAGCTTATAAATTATTCAATAAATATTGTATCATAAAGTCCTATTTTTACATCTTTTAAAGTATCTCATTGCAAATTTTAGAAAGAAATACCTGTATAGTTACGTCTAACACAGTTAAAAGATATTATTGAAACTTAAGAAGTAGTGAGCAGTAATGCAGCTGGTGTAAAACTGCCTGTGACATCACAAAAGAGGAAGCTGGCATCATTTAGAGAAGAATGTATCATGAGGTGTTCATAGTGACCTTTGTGGCCTCCTTGGTAATGTTTGAATTTTTGCTTTTTTGTGAAGGTTCCAAGAGCTGAAATGTAGAAGTGAGTAGAAAGTAATTTCCTTTTCACAGAAGAACTTGCTTAACTTTGAAAACAATTTCGTATCATAAATTGAGATTAATAAACCAGTGCCTCAAAGTGCCCCAGAAAACACTGAAATATGTGGAAAAAAAAGGAATATGAAAGGAAAAGTCATAGCACCAGTCAAAATTACCTGATAATTTAAAGATCTTTTATTTTTATTTTGTACTGAGACCCCAAAGGCATAAAAATATTTAAGTTTTTAGAAAGTAATAAAGCTCTAGCTCTATGATCACCATTTCATTCTTTTACAAATCTGCTTTTTCATGTCTCATGCTTCCTAAGTCCTTCCTTGTCTCTTTGTCTTTTCACCTTCCCATTTGTTTTCCCTCATGATCAGTATACTTCCATTTATGAAGGCTTCCATTGCTCTTTAATTATGAGTATAACAAAAGGTGCTGCTTCTCCCTGTCACATTTTGAAATTCTTAATTCAACTGTGGAAGGCAATGGTAAATAATGTTGAAAGCTCTTGTATGCCAGAATGCTTATCAAAATACCTCTTTATAGAAGTGGGTGATTTCAGTTTTATTTTGGCAGTTTAAAGTGTCTTTTACTTATACTTAAAAGTAAAATTTCATTTCAGCTTCAGAGCATACATCAGAAATTGGATGTTTTAACACCAAATTAAAACATTTTGCAATGTTTTAATTTTTCTAAATATTCTTTTTTATAGGTAGACTATTACAACAAACTGGAATACTTTTGAGCAGATTAAATTGAAAAAAATCTGACCTGGATGCTCTTAAGGATTTTTATTACTCCTTTCTGGAGAAAAAGAAAATCTTATTTTTTTTTTCCCCTCAGTTTTGTGTGTGCATATGTGAATTCTTGCATGAGATAGGGATATCACAATTTGTCAGAAGTCACTCTGTTCTGAAATCTACTATTAAAATATGGCAGCCAAAGACGAGTAGTGTTGAAAGCTTTGCTATGCCACAGTACTTATAAAACCCAAAACATTTGGATATATGTGGATATATGCTGACTTTTGGTAATAAAATTATGCTTCAGTTTGCTGAGATTCTTGTTTTTAACTTTTGCAAGATGAAATGCATCCATAAGGTGGCTGGCTGCTTTGAGTGTTCACTGTTGGATTTTCATATTCTGGCATGCATGTATAGAAGAAAATCTGTATCATGTATGCTTCTCTGTCTGGTGGAGTTGCAGCTCAAAGGAGCAGCCAAGGTCAGCAAGGGTTTATTAGTCAGTCTTTCCTAATGAGCTGTTCAGGCTTTTCAGCATTTCCATGTGGTGAACTGATGAAGGTCTCCCAGCTTGTGGTTAATTATTGATACTAATTTTGCCTAACTTGAAATGTTTCAGTCTTTCAGCTGCTAAATGTATGGTTACACCACTGTGTGTGTACTGTATGCCTTTATGAATCTTCTTCTTGGTTACTTTGTTCTCTTGAAGGAATTCTCGCTCTTCACTGCAGATCCTCTCTGCAATGCAAGAGAGGAAAAAATGTAAAAACTGAAAAAAGCATAGAATTTATGAGAAAAAAGGGACTAAAAATTCCCAAGAAATTGTAATAAAATATCAATATCAGAACTCCTAAGGGTCCCAGACAATGGCAGCAACATTAAAGTTTGCATTTCCTAAAACAGTAAAATCCCAGCAGGAAAGAAATCTTCCTGTACTGAAAAATTTGCATAGCCAATGCTAGAGAAGGTAAAGTAGCAGACTAGGGAACAAAGGACAGGAGCAATAAAACAATAGCTTTTTACAGCAAGCAGCACTTAATCTCTTCGGAACAACTTGACAATTGCATCTTCATTCAGAAAGGAAGCTTGGAATGATTCTTCATGTTGTATGAAGATATTCTCCAGTTCAGTGCTTAATGTTTTAAAAACTTGCTCATTACAATTTCTATGTTCATTTCATAGTCTATAATCAAGTTCTTGATGACGTTTTAAGCCTCTCTGCTGTGCTCTGATACTTATATGAAACAAAATTCTCCCTCTTCTCCATTGATTTCCTGTTTTTAATATTTTTGATGCAATGCGTGCTTTTCATCCTTATTTTCCTTTAACAATATTGTTTACATTGTGATTATTTTCTTATCAGATAGCTTGAATATCCCAGAAGATTCTTCTTTCATTGTGTTGTGGTTTTTTTCAAAATGGCCACTTGCCATATTGCCATTCTGTTATTTTCAGTGCAATTTCACTGTTAGACTTGGATTGTTTAAACTTCATGTCAGCTGCAGAATGCTGTTAATTCCACATGTCGATCCAAGGATTCTCTTGTTTATTTAAGAAGTTACCACAGACCACATTCCCTATGTTGAAAACAGTGAAAATCTCTTTAAACTCTGTTTCAGCACATGGACATGGCCGTACATAGTTAAAATGTGCATAGAGCAGGACAATTTATAGCATTAAAACTTCAGCAAGACTGAGTTCCTGCTCAAATTTAGACACATTACAAAACATCCTCCTCAGTTAGGGCTAAAATGAAACTCTTAAAATTCATTATAACCTGCTGCATTTTTCATAGTTTGTGAAACTTAATTTATCCCATCACCTTGCCTTGAGTGAAAATGTTATGCACTCAGGAGAATAAAGTAAAGCACATACTTTGAACAGGATGACATTTTATTTCCAGAGATATTGAAGACCTCTGTAACATAGGAGACAATTGTGTACAAGAGAAATTATTGAAATGTCATCATGGAATTATAAAAGCCACTAAAAATTAACTAGTATCAAAGTTACCATTTTGATTTTGAAAACGTGTACCCCATGCTTGCTTGCCAAAATTATCTGTGCTTTGAAATTTACTACACCAGATATTTAAGTCTAGTAGTTGTAAGGCATTTTTTCTGAACTAAATACGTAATGTTCTTTCATTTGAAAATATGGCTCTAATATTCCTGGGTTTAGAACAGGGGCATGTTTGTCAAGGATGAGCATTGTACTGATACAGGGAAAATCTGTCTGAAGTTGGAAGTTAAAATTTTTAAAATAAAACTGTTTTTTCTCATGTTCCGTGAAGACCAGATTTTAGCAGCTTCTAAACTTTGCAAATCTAGTGATCATTGATTACATCTTCTGGTGTTAAACAGACTTTCACGTGCCATTTCCACAAACCCGCCAAAGTGGTTAAAAAATAACGCTGGGTCAAAACTAAGTTCCACTTATAAATGGTTGCCACAAGTTACTCTGGATGATTAGATGGGGATAGCCCTTCAAAGGACGCTTTCAAAGTGAAAGTATATCTCCTGACCCTCTTATTCCTGGTTACGCAATGTGAAAGAAAACCCAGTGGAAAGCAAAGCAGACACCAAAAGCTGGATGTGTGTATGGAGATGTATGTGAAAGGTACAGTTTTAGGTAAAAAATGGGGAGTAGAGATACTAGAACTGGCAGTCCTAGTAGCATACAGTCTTGAGACACTACTCTGGCAAGATGAAGGGCAAAAGAGGTAGCCTGGAAATTAGGATAGAAAACAGTTGGAGAAAGATATGGGTCTGGGCATCACAATACAAGTTTTACTTATGTGTGGGCAATTTTCTCCAGAATATGTATCCTGGAATGAGTACAGTCTGTTCAGTATTTAATTTTATTTTTGTTGGTCATTGAGCGATACCCTCCCTTGCTTGTTAATCAGGATTTTATCTGAATAGAAGTAATTTCATTACAGTTTTTTCTACTATCATAAGTTTTAATTTGTCAAGATGTTTAAGTATAAATGGGACTTTACCATATGTGTTCGGATGGGCGTGTAATCTTACTGTTCATAGACTGATTTGCGTATATGTTCAATCACAGTTCATTATTAACTTACTTTACAACTATACATTGGATCCCAGAATCCCAAGATAGTTTTTTGTAAAAGAAGATGTATCATTGGTGACTCCTTGAGGAAAACTGACTAAAATGACTTGTGACTCATCTTGCAGGAATTTTGCAGTTTGAGCAAGTGTAAAATCTGTTTTTCCAGGTCAGCATTATCATGCCTTTACTATACTAGTGTTGCATCTCTTTCTGAGGGTCCACTCTTTGTTCTTACATACTTTCCAACTTCGGCACACATAATGCAGAAGTCGTAAAAGCTTTCTGCTTTTTCATTATCAATTTTTTAACTTTAGTTTGGAATATCTCCCATCATGTTCGCTGAATGAGGCATTAGTTCAGTTGAAGAGAAAGTTTCTGTGTAGCTGCACTACTTGGAAACATTGATGGAAAGGGATAAAATTAGGATTGTTCTGATTGCTCCTTCTTGAGTAATTGATCAAGGCCAGTTTTTCTAAGACATTTTTGTTTGCAATATTTTTTTCAAATTCTATAATGGGAATGTCTAGAGTAGTATGGTGATGCATAATGAGCGTGTAGTAGACGTTAGTTTAAAGTGGGTATGTCTTTTATGGAAATACAGGGTCATTTCCATAATTGATGTTATACTTCTCTTTATCCATATAGAATTTCTTTTTGTTGTTTTGATTGCGCGTGAGAGCACTCTTTATTTTGATGGAGAGGCTAATCATATCTAAAAAGTCTGACAACTTTTAGACAAAAATTATGTTCATTATGAAGAATGAAAATTGTCAGTTTCTGAAAGTGTAGAGTTACTTTTTTTTATTCTCATGGCACTGTTTGGCTGAATATTTCCTGTTGAGAAGTAGTATTCATTGCTGCTCGTTATCCTTCTATAGATATGTAACTTTATCTTTGGTTACTGTTTTCCATGTGCTTTACTAATAATGCTTTTTGCTTCAACTTTTACTTAAACCAAATAATTGGCTGCAACTTAGCAACCTATATCCTTGTTTTCCTATATAGTTACAAAGATTTGTTATAATGGCTGATCTTGTAGCCTGGTTGCCAAAGAAATTAGTTCTTTATACGGTGAAGCAATGTTGACAGTATACTCTCCTTTCCATCCCCTCCCCAAAAGAAAAGGAAGAAAAGAGAAGAAAAACAAGGTTGCATTACAATTCTGGCAGCATCAGCCACACTAATAAAATCAAATTCAATGTTGGTTTACGACTTTGAATTTATGTGACTGCACAGGATCAAAGGATTTGTATCCCACTGGACTGCAAGGTCTATAGTTCATGGCAAAAAACCTCATCAAAAAGAACATTTTAGTAGTAGGGCTTTTCATTTTAATCAGCCACAGTAATAAAAAAGCTGTTAGGTGTCCAAAAACATTCTCCCAAGATCAGAGACAACTTGCTCTCTACTACAATCAGTTTTCTTATTGGATCCATACTGCCTCTGTAGTTTTTGTCACTGAAACTTCAACTTGTTTTCGGCCATTTTTTTGCATTGTTTTCACATTTTACGTGCCAAATGTCAAATACGCCATATGTGTCAGTAAAAATGATTAATGTAATTTCCCTGGCAATTGAAAAATACTGTAATTTGTCTCAAGTAAATTATCATCGAAAGAAATTATTCATAGATAATTGTAATTATCAGTATATGCTTCTACATATGGCATTTTAAAGTATTTTATTAGCAATATTTGAGGGGTTTTTTCTCCTTGCATAAAATCTGAACTCCACCACAGAGAATAGGTATTCGTATTTTTGTATCTATACACACATAGTAACTGAGGCTGTCCTAAGACTAAGGCAGCAGCTGCAAGTGAGAAGCAGAGTAGGATAGTAACTACAAAGTTTGGGATAGAAAAGAAAATGTTTGCATTTTGCATGTTAACTGTTCATGGTCCTAGTTCAACAAAAGTTTGAAATTAATTTTTAGCTTATGGTGTGGTTTCATTCTTTTATTAGCTTTGCCTCAGAGAAATTACACGCAATGTATCATTTATATTTACTGGTGTGTTGCATGCTGAATCGCCTCATTCCATTCTGCAGAATTTATATGTTTAGCAGAGGTAAACAATATTTAGAGATTTCGCCAATTAAATTGTCCACAAAATTACCACTTTTCCTAGAAATTTCTAGGTTGGTCTCAATTTAACTGGATAGCTATTTTTTACATATTATGTAGGATTTATTTTTCCTAGCATAATCTATTTTATATTTAGGAAGAACCAACACATGGTCACTTTCTACAAGGATTGCTCTCTTTTGCATGGCATGACAGGTAGCTGCTGTACACTACTTTTTGGCAGATTCTAGTGGGTGTGGTATTCCACTCTCTGGGAATTCACTGCTGCCTGAGATACAGGCAGGCTTAAACTAGTTTTTGTCAGCTGAATATTTTCACGGGTTTATTATTTTTAAAAACATTCATTCAAATGAGAAACTTTAGTTAATTAGTGGGAATTTTATAAGTTACCTACCAAACATTTAAAATCTACATAAAATACTAAATTATCTATTGTTAATATTATTTATTAATAACCTAACATTTACCCCTTTAAGCACATGTTGTTAACATGGGTTTTTTAAGTACTATTTAGTCTAGGTTTTTAGAGTTTTATTGTTTGTCTCAAGGAATGACATTGTTTCGCAAATGTGCTGTGGTAAGATGTTAATGAATCCAAGGCATTAATAATTTTCTGTTTGATATAAATCAGATACAAGAAGAATGTAGATTCCAGTGACATTTCTCTGTAGGCACAGAGATTCCACAGTAGAGTACATCACTTACCGGATGATGAAGTGGACATAATAGGATCCATAAATGTGAAGTGTGCTGTTGAGTACAATGGACATCATTAGAGAGATTTTTCCATATACTTGGATTCATAATGTTTTCAGGATCTTAAAAGATTACCAAGAAATTTCAAGGGCGCGTCGAGTGTTGTATCTGATTATTTCATTAGAAGTTACGGAGAAGTTACTTACTCTTTTTAAGTGGGTTGATCTGAGTAAAGTGACATGTATGTAGGACAGCTGTAGAAAAAGAAGAACTAGAGATGAGCTGTTATGCGCTATGCATTGTATAACAAAATTCTCCAAGTGAGTTAATTTGTGTAATCTAAACTGGTTGGATGGTAGTTCTTAACTGGGAAAGGACTGAAGGAAGGATGTGTATATGGGCAGGAAACAATACCTAGGGGAATGTTACTTGACAGAAACATTTACAGAGCAGACATGAGGGAAGCAAACTTTAAGGCAACCTAGAAATCACTCTGTGAGGAGCATGGAAAAGAGCACAGAACATTAAGAGACAGTGGAAGATCCACAAAGAGCTGCAAGAGAAGATGCTGGAGCTTAAAAGAATATAGGACTGTGTGCAGCCCATAATGCAAGGGGTGGTTTGTATCTTGTACAGAACAGTCTCTTAAAATACATGGTCCTGGTCAGAAAACATCTACAGTGTCCTTGTCTCAAAGATCTGCTTTGCATGGCTGTTCATACTCTTCAGATAGTGATAAAAATGGAGGTGTGTTTGTTACCTTATACTTAGGTGGTCACTGAAAGCTTATCACTAGCGAGAAAGAATCAGAATCACAGAGTCATAGAATATGCTGATTTGTAGGGACAAATGAGGGTCATCAAGTCCAACTCCTGGCCCTGCCTAGGACACCCAAGGATCACTCCATGTGCCTGATTCAATTCCTGTTCCCACTGTATTCTACTGTCAGCAGATATGATAAGTCCAGTTGTGGATTTATTTTTTTTCTAAACTCGTGGTACATATATATTGTAAAAAAAAGACAAAACGCTCAGCTATTTCCTATTCATTGTCCTTATAGATCCACTAGACTCAATATGTACAAATGCACTGGCCAAAGGCTTGCAAATCTTCTGTCAGGCACTTCTTGTTGGAGACAGGAAAACAGCCCTTGCAACTGGAAGGATGTTAGTCTGGCTATTATTGATTTTGGGTCCTGGAAAATGGTAAAGAGGGTAAAGGCAGAAAGCATATAGAAAATCAAATTGTTAAAGAATGGCATTTAATTTAGGAGAAAAATACATTTTTAGTAATTTTAAAAAAGTGAAGGGTGTCAACAAGCCTATAAATGAATATAGCAATTTCAGTGACTCATTTTCTGTGTGGTATACAATTGAATATGCGTAGAAGATGAAATAGGGAAGTTGAAGGGGGAAACAGCACTGGGAATTGCTAGGAAAGGAGTTAAGGGAACAAAAAAAAGGGGTAATATAAGTGACTGTATAGGGGGAGGAGAGTGAAGAATAGCTGAAGATCTTAATAAATGTGTTTTAACTTTGTATGCAGCACTGAGTCGATACAAAAGCAGTATTTAAAATGTGTTATAAATACAAACTAATTCAGAAATGTCATGACCGTGTTCCTGGCTACATCCAGAATAGTTTTGACTGAAACTGGAACAGTGAATCGGAAGAATATTAGAAATATAAAATTATTTAAAAAACCATAAGAATATCTAAATTTAAATGCTCACTATAAAAATAACATGCTTTTGAATGTTTTTTAGTAATGAAAGCAGGTATCATTCTGTTAAAACCTTCAGTTTCTCATTCTTTTTTTGTATTCAGAGAAGGGCAGTTTACTGGTTTTGAAGTTTTTCTAACAAAGAATTAGAAAACCCCAGAAGTAACAGCAGATGGAGTACAAAACAGTGCATTTCTCAAAAATAGTTTTTCCTTAGATTGCTGTTAAATATCTGCTTTTATTTAGTGCATTACTTTTTCACACACTCATTCAGTTGTTTATTTGCCTGTTTTTTTTAAAGTATGATATATATTTTCACAGTAAATATTTAAATTTTAAAACTTGAAGTGAATTAGTGCTTGAAATTTTATGTGAATTTTAAGTCATTTTTAGTCCTATATATAAGTAATCATACACTTGGTATTTTTTAAAAAAAATTGTATGTTGCAGTGTAAGTAGGTATGTTTTAATTATGTGCTATGCTAATAATTTTATACTCCAGAATTGCTGGCTGTAAGACTGTATTTCTTTCTCAACTTCATAAATACCAGTTAAGTAAGTGAATATAAAAATATGTATATATAGATAAATATTGCTCTGTATACCGAACTACTTTTGCTACATTTCCTCTATAAAGCTACGTGTTTGTTATTTTTAAATTGAGAATAGAGTTGGACTCTGTATGCATTGCCTACACAAATATTTAGAGATCTGGGAATGTTTGAGAATGGTCAGTCATTACTTTTTTACTGTGAGGTGTAGGAACAATGGTTACTGTGTGCCCTTGACAATGATGATATACCATATGTAACTGTATGTTTGTTGAGGTATTTCTTAGAGAGGAATTTTGATTTCTATGTAAACTGGCATGGGTTTAACTTTTTTTTTCCCTGTGGAGAAATCCTTTGCTAAATCTCTGATTGTTGTTAAAATTTAAAACAAATGCATATTTTTTCAAGGACAGAGATTCAACAAAAAAGAGCTTCTTTTCTTTTGTCAACACAATAGAAGAATAAAAAGTATGAACTCTTCCAAAAACTGAAGATTAAATTACTTAGAATGAACAAAACCAAGAAGTTAGAGGCTGTCTGTGAAAAATTTGGTTTTCGTCTTTTTTCTATGCACACGACTTTGATGGCCAAAATACTATTAAGAAAAAAAGCTGTGGTCTGTAAAAAAAGCTTTTCATTGGCAACTCAGTAATTCTTATCCTTTTTTTTCCTTTTTTTTTTCCTTTTTTTTTTAATACCCACCTTGCTGGAACATTTCCACATCTAATAACTTTATCCCTAGATACTTTGCGTCTTCTTTGTTCCCACTTTTTTCATTTTCATGGCTTGGCATAAGTAACTAATTAGATGTAACAGTCACTGTATAAAAGTCAAAAAAGGGAATAAAATCTAGCTCACTTTCTCCCTAATACATTATTTTTCCACTCTAATTAGAGTAAAAACTTGTAAAAGCGTGTTTCTCAGTTAAAGAAGAGGTCTGCCTCTGATATACCTAGAACAGCTTTGTTCATTAAATATGTGTCGTTTTTACACAGTCACTTTTCAGAGTAGAATTACACTGTAAAGGCTAGTGAAAAAGTATTAGGCACTGACTGTGGAGCATGAACTTGCTAGTTTCAAAGCAAAAGTTCTGCATATTGCTTGCTCTGAACAGTGTTTTAGAGAACATTTCTTTATGTTTTACTGTTAAAATTCTCAGGATTTTTTTAAACATTTATGGTGCAAATAAGTTTTGACTAATAACAAGTTAGCAACTGATTTTTGAATGTAGATTGCTGTAGAAATTTATACATTTCTTGTATTCATGCATACACATTGTTCTCCAGCTTCTCATATCAGAGCAATTCTGTGTCATGGTTAAAAATTTTCTGTTCACATAAAATCACATTATATAAAGCAGTAACATAACAACAAATATACTTGAGTTGATTGCATTTAATTGACTGTATTAACTGTATTAAATGAGACTGTAATCTTTCTTTAACGTATCAGAGCACGGAGAAAAGCTGTCACACTGGTATTGAGATTTGTCCGTGTCAATCTGCATTACCATTTCAAAGACATTTAGACAACCTGTTGGTTACATGAACAAGAGGATTTAGTCTTTTGCTTTTGTGATTAATTTATGATTTATCATCTCATACTGTAATGGGTAATAGCAGTATGGTACACTGATTCAATATTCAGAATTTTTCTTCCTTGAGCATATGCTTCATAATTGCCTGGGTCCGGTGGGACCAAGGCTGAGTTGTTGGCATTGTCAGAAAATGTATCTTGCCTTTTTTCTCTGTGTTGTATCAAGTCACTTAACAGGTGCAAAAAGGAGGTCACAGGAGTCATACACCGGAGGGATGGGTGTAAAGGGATAAAACAGGAAGATGCTGGAAAGCCAATCCAAACACTCCTGTTGTTTTCCAGGTTACAGTGTATCAGTATTTTGGGATATTTGCATAATCTTCTTATATCATGTATTTTAGTAAGAGAGTTTTGTTGGTTTTGGTTTGGTTTTTTTTAAGGGATGACTTTTATTTTACCCATTAACAGAAGTAATTTTCTAAGAAGAGGGTAATACAGGCCTTCTAAGCTTATATATAAATGTCTGTGTTCAAGGGATCTGAGAGTCAGCCGGGATCATTTGCTTGGTGAGTTGATTTTACTCAAGGAAATTGGATCATGTACATTTCAATGGCAGATACAGACAAATCTTGATGAATTAAAGAAACTGATTTGTAATTTCAACTGCACTAATGAGGCCTGAAAAGCAAAATAGACAAGAACCTTCTTTAGTCAGAATCAGAAGTGCAAAAACTCTTGAAACCTGCGTTCCAAGCAAGAGCAGATTCGGAAGCAAAATACATTTTATCAACGAGAAGGATAGACAGAACTGCCTGTTTATTCAACCTCTTCAGAATGGGTATTGGGTGGAAAAATGGAGGAAGAGCCACATTAGCCAGGAAGGCTAGTTTTAGAATTCAGAATAGAAAAGGGCATTTGACAACACTCAAGCTGAATCACGTCTTGCAAAGGAAATTTAAGGGTTCACTGAAAATATTCTTCAGCAATAGAAACAGAAACAAACTATTATCCAGTAGAGGTGAGGTGGAGACAAAAGGCATTGTTGATTGAACCTGGAAAATTAAGACCAAATGAGCTGCCCCGAATTTCAGTAGCAGTGATCGTGAACACAGACATGGCCTTTCTCTTAAACTGAAAAAACACTCAGCTTTTAGCACTGAATAAAGCACAAAGATTACTTTTTTTGCATATGACAATTCTTTTTATCCTAATAAAGACTTGACTCAGTCTGTGATGTGCTGTCCTTCGCAGATCCTTTTCCCTTAGAATTGCCATACCACTGATCAATCCCTTCTGTGCCTATGTATGCTGCAGCTCTTCTTTCTTGAATTGTAGCATGTATTTTCAGACTGTTTCCTTGTCAGATAAAATTATTGTGAATTCTGAATTTTAACAGTGTAATTCAGCTTAATAGCATAATATTGTTTGCCTATTTAATATTGACAATGAATGCAAGAAAGATTGTACCAAAATAAGGCAACTTTTTTCAGTAACACATTGCTGTATGGATTAGGTTTAAGATACTCAAGAGGTTCTTTCAAACTGATGGTTGAAATCTGATTTTAGCACATTAAGGCTTTTTCTTTTAAGCTAGCAGGATGAAGAGAAAATAGTAATAAGGCTTTATTGAAACATCTGTGCCTCTAATATGGTATTTGTAACAGTAATCTGGAAAAAATATATCTCTTCTGTCATGGAAATTTAGGCAGCTGTATCAATTGTGTGTGTGTGTGTCTATGTGTACAGGAGAGAGAGTAATATGTCAATGGCTGACTGGCAAGAGTCACTGATACAATGAAAAGCCAGAGAACCTCAATAGACCAAGGCTTGAGGACTTAATTTGATACACTCTCTGAAAGAGCAGATTAATGCTGCAAGAAAATGAAAAGGTCAGGGGAATATAAGATATTCCTTGCACTAGTTTATTTGGTGTTGAATGTAGCTATATGATCCAGATTTCTTATGTGTGTGTTGCTGGGAAGCAAGCAACCAGGCTTCTATACCAGTCAGCAAAGTGGCAAATGCAGTTTTCGAATGAAAAAAACTGATATCCTTTATAGCTGAAGCTTGCAGATGAACATCTCCCACATTGTTCTTTGTAGTGTCTTGCTTTCATTTTATGCAAAAATTTACACAGAAATTTGCTTTGATAAGTTTCAAAATCCTCTACCCATCTTCAGAAATAAATCATGTTCATTCATGCATAGGGTGGCTTTCTAAGCTTTAGTTTCAGCTGCCTTCTCTTATCTTCTGTTCCTCCAGCCTTCTTCCCACACCTTCCCTCCCTCAAATATCTTGTTTCCTGCTGCAATTTTTTTCCATTTCATCTTGCTTAAAATAGTTGTGACTAAACTATTATATTCTGATGATGTTTGCTCTCTATTTGATTCATCATATGACTTTAGAGCCTTTCATCTCATTTTAAGAAATATTTTCCAGGAAGCAGACCTTTATTAAGAATATGTATGTATTATTTATGTGCATATATTAAAAAATAGTACATATTAATATTCATATTCTTGACACTTTTGGTGAAAAGATTATCATAGGTATATATGCTGAATAGGTTTCAATATTA
Source organism: Aleadryas rufinucha (assembly GCA_013397815.1). Taxonomy (NCBI): domain Eukaryota; kingdom Metazoa; phylum Chordata; class Aves; order Passeriformes; genus Aleadryas; species Aleadryas rufinucha. The sequence goes on along the minus strand of VZTH01018405.1, from coordinate 99,200 downwards.
CTTAATCTTACTTTGGTGAATAAGACTTACTCTGAGATTAAAATTAATTAAAAAGTTGATTTCTTACTTACTTACAAGTATAAGTAATACTTACTTTTCGTAATTAGTAATGCTTAGTAATTTTAGCTTTAATTCTTGTTTATGGTGGTTTTTTAAGTAATGGGAAATAATTCTGAACATGTGAAAATTTTATGCTTTTTCTTGCTTTTCATTCCATCACCTCAAATATAATTTTCACTTTAAACTACCAGTTGTATATTGTAAATTAAAGACTGGAGATGTGTATTTGGAAAGGCTTATAATACTAAGACCGTTGCTTTCCTGCCCATTTAAATGTAATAAATTGTTTTGTTAGATACTGTGCTTGTTTTGCAGTGTGTTTTTAAGATGGCTTCAGATTTACTGCTGGGAAATCTCTAATGTTCAAAGTAAATTGTTCTATGAGGGAGTTTTTGATGTCCAATAGGAGCAAAGTACTATGATAAAAAAAAAAACCCAAAGAACCAGTTAAATTCCTTAAGGCAAACTTACTTCATTACCTCATTTATGGATCAGTATACCAAGTTTAAAAAGAAAAGGAATTTCTCTGGAGCAATTCAAATGGGAGAAAATCTTGTAATAGTTGAATTGAGCTAATAATAAAGCTGAGCACTAATAGAGTAATAGTAGGAAAAGGAAAAAAGCTGAGCAAATGTACTGTGTTGTACATGTTTGTCCTGAGTCTTCTATAAAACTGATAGAAACTGGGCTGTTTCCAATGCAGATCTGTGTGATTCTCTTTGTAAGACTTCAAACTTGGTTTCCCACCTTTACACTTGTCAGTGTAAAGGAGCATTTTGTACCCAGTATTTTCAGATTGTTTACTTTGGATTTTATCTTAAGAAATTGATTAGAATTCAAGCTGATCATACTCCTGTAAGAAATAACATATCTTGTTTGCATATCTAGTCAAGCTTCATTTTACAATATAAAATCACAGTGTATTACACTATATTTGCCATACTGAGCTACACATGTATGGCTTGGATGCATATTAGTTAATGCTGTAAACTAGTAGCTCTGACCTAATATTCAAATTGGAATGGTAAGTAGCAAGTGCTATATTGCCATTTCTGACAAGCAGTGTGTGGGAATTTTAGGTGTAAATTGCTGTGCCTGTAGGAATTTGGGAAAATCACAGCTCATTGGCTGTTTCTGTTGAAAGGCTGGCTTCCCTTTTGTAGAGGGATCCTAAAAGCATGAAAAACTCTCAGGAGTCACTGCCTTGCAAAGAATCATGGTAACATCAGTCAGCTGCCTGATAGTATCATGGCATAACAAAAAATAACTTGGAATAGCAGTATTGAATTGTATTGGATTATTTAAAGGAGATATTTCTCTGCCAAGTATTTTGTATCTTTCTGACATATGGTAAGAAAAGAGGGGTTTTTTCCTTCCTTCCTTACTTATTCAGTGAAATCCTCTTGATTCTCTTGGTTCTAATATTTATTTTCCTGAGTCATAGATTAAAGTATATCTATAAGAACTGAAATTTTAGTCTAGTAGTAAAGATAAACTTGAAGAATTTATGTGTACCTCTGTGAATTTTATTGATGATAACACTTAATAGATTAAGAAATTATTTTGTTTATTTAATGTTTTGTCTTGAATGAATTTCAACCTCTGTTGTGTTTATTTTTTACTTCTAACATGTTATCTCTCTTACGAAATGATATAAGCAATAAACTCATGTCATTAAATAGAATAACATTTGAAAAAGGTACCTTTTTTCCATAATATACCATTAATTATTGCATTCAATTAAAAACTTGTAAGTCTGCTTAAAGATAATGTACAACTTAGAATTTGCCCAAATCTGTGTTCTCGATTTTTACGTACAAAATATGTTTTGTTGAAACGCACCCTGCTTACGTTTCTTTGAAGATTAGTAATTGTCCAATTATGTAATAGCTTGCAATAAAACCATTAGAACTGGGAAAGGGAAGTATTTCTCTCTTTACTTAATGTAAGAACATAGTTTAAATGTGAAGATTTTTAATAGACTACAAAACAAACACTTCAGAAAAATATTTGCGCTAAGGGTTTTTTTTCCTTGTTGCTCTGCAGTCTCAGTTTGAACTCAGGGTATTCCATATTCGTGGAGAACATGCTGTATCAACTGCTCAGCTTGAGGAAACCATTGCACGTCTGAAGAATGAACTTGATAATAAATTAAACAGAAGAAATGAAAAAGCAAAGGATATTGGTGTTTCTACTGAAGATGATAACCCACCAAAGGCATACCGAAATGTATGTATACAGACTGACAGAGAAACTTTCATAAAGCCTAGTGAAGAAGAAAGCAGAGCTGTGAAAAATAACCAAATAGTACCCAAAAAGCTTAATATTTCTTCTTTGACACATAGTATATCTGCCCAAAGTGAAAATAAGGACAATTACAATGTACAGTCATCAGAAAGTGTCTTGTCTTGTCAAACAAAACAAATGCTGCCTCCTCCTCCACCACCACCACCACCACCACCACCTCCTCCTCCTCCCCTTCTTGATTCTTCACTGCCATCTGTAGTTCCTCCACCGCCACCTTTGCCAATGGGTCCGACTTCACTGACATCTCAGTTTGGATCTGGTCCACCACTGCCACCTCCACTTTCTGAAGGCTGTAGGAATTTTCAAGCACCACCGCCACCACCACCGCTTCCAGGGCTGGGACCTCCTGTTCCACCTCCACTGCCTGGATCTGGGTTGCCTCCACCCCCTCCACCTCCTGGGCCTGGGTTCTTCTTTAATAGCACTTTATCTTCAAACCAAGGTCCTCGAAAACCTGCTATTGAACCTGGCCGTCCCATGAAGCCTTTGTACTGGACACGAATACAGTTGCAAGATAACAGGTAAAATATATTTACTTGGATTTAGAGTTGTTGCGTATAGGTCATGGTACAAGCATGGGTATACTATTCAAGAATTAATAACAAAAATTTAACAGTGTAGGAATGTATAACAAAATCGATGTAGAGACATGGAATTTACACACTTATAGAAAAAAACTGAAGCAGTGCTAGAAGTATGAAAATCATAAGTTGTTTTTAAATACTACATTTAAATTAAAATTATATGTATTAGAAATGAGGTTTTTTTGCATCATTACAAAAAGATGGGTTTTGGGGTTTTTTTTTCCCCCATAATTCAAGCACCACATGGATAGCCATAGTGACAGGGTGCTTTCCAGATTTAGCACTAAAAGATAAAATGATAGCCAATAGATTAGAAAGATTTTTTTTTTCTTATAATTAAGTCTGAGTTAGAATTAGAATTGAAATGTTAAAGTTTGGTCAGGTGAGAACTTAGTTTCACTTTTGCTTTCCAGTCACTCCATGTGGTCTTATCTTCAGAGAACTATGTTGTGTCATCTTCGATGATTCCAGTTCTAGAAACTGGAAACAGTTAAGCCGGAATCTAACCTCTGTGTGTAATTCTGTCAGAGCAGGAAGAGTACAGCATATGTATAAACACATGCAGCTCAGCAACCTGTAGCATGAAATGTCCATTATGGGCAAGTCTCCGTACCTATGGAGACCTCTACAGCTTTAAAAAAAATAGATATAAAATTTAAAAAAAAATTCCCATCTTACTGTGATTTAGTGCAGGGATAAAATCCTAGATGTGCTTGAGAGAGGGATGCCATCCAGAGGGACCTTGATATGCTTGAGTAGTGGGACTGCAAACAAGGCCACGTGCAAGGTCCTGCACCTGAGTTGAGGCAACTTTCAATATCAGTAGAATCTGTGGAATAGAGGAGGTAGACTTAGATGGAATGTAAGGAAGAAATTATTTACTGTGAGAGTGGTGAGGCACTGAAAGGTTTCCCAGAGGAGCTGCAGATGCCTCTTTCCTGGAAGTGTTCAAGGCCAGATTGGATGGGGCCCTGTGCGGCCTAGTGTAGTGGAGGTTGTCCCTGCCCATGGGATGGGGTTGGAATGAGATGATCTTCAAGGTTCTTTCAGCCCAGGTCGCTCTATGGTTCTGGAACACTATTCTAGTAGTGTATTCTGTTGTACCAAATCCAAAGTTACTACGAAATACGCTGTTTCATTGGTTAGTTTGTAAGTGGTCATTTAGTAAACAGGCATAAATAAACAATTTTTGGACAGGTTTTTGAAATGATCCTACAATCTTTGTTTATGCTATCCATTTATTTAGCTGACAAGAGAAAAGCAGTTCTCCCACTTATGCTTTCTGGGCCAGCACAAAATACTGTACTGCCAAAGTGGAGTGTGGCTTCAAGCACTGCTCAGCTGCTCTTTTGGATTTGAGATCCTAAATTTTCTTCTTGTGTTTATTACTATAATAAAGAGCTCATTAACAGCGGTGGCCCAAAAAAGATTTTTGGGGGATGCTTCAGTGACACAGACTGTTTTATTTTGAAGATGAGTTGTTCATTAATTCAGGTCCTGCATTAATGCCAGTAATGAAATTACATTATTATTTTGACTTTAAAGTTCAAATCATTATTATCTGTGTTCAAAATTATGTTAGCCTAGCAGCAGTTACCAAGATGCTAAATGTAAACATTTTAATAAGTGAAATTATATTACTATATATGTCTTACAGTCATAACACATCATAATATTATATGTGCTATACAATATATGCACACAATGTATTACATACTGAATTGTATACTGTGACTATATTATATATTTTAATATATTATTAATTACTAGAAATTATTTATTATAGTTTATCTTATAATAATGATTTTATATAAGTTGTTTATTTATTTAAATTATTTGCTATTATTATTTTATTTTTAGGTTTCTCTATTATATTTAAACACTGTTAAAGTAAATATATGCAGTTAAGTGGATTTAAATATGAGTTTTGTTTTACTTTACAGCTCTGAATTTATTTTGATGAGAATGTACCCTTATTCTGGTATAATAAAACATTGTAAGGTGTTAATGTTTTATATAAAATATTTGACTGGAACAAAGAAATTAATGAAATGTCAGTTGTATACCCTTTGTTTTTCAGAATTAAAAGCACTGAAATATTTTGGAGCAGGAAGCTGGAACAGTTTGGTTTTACTTTCCCAATATTACTTCGGCATATATAACATAATTGTTTCATAGTGAATAAATAGTTGGTCCATAAATAAACTTTATTGTAATTCTTCCCATTGAATCAATGAAATCAAAGTTTTCTTTCTGCAATAGAGCTTGTTCACCAAGCTTTTGCAAGGTAATTCATAGCATTCTGATGAGCTACTGGTCACTAGATGTAATGGTCCAGCATTTTCATGGTCTGTATTAGAACTGGAAATTTCTTCAAGGGTTTGCTGCTCAGATCAGAAGCTGTCCAGGACTTCTTGTTGCAGAGCCAAAAAGAATCCTTCATTCTTCAGTATTGCTGACACGATAACCAATATCGGGAAGAGTGAAGCTGTGTAGCTCTAAGCATGTCCTGTGACACAGAATGTGTTGCATCAGCAGATGCTAATAGAAAAAAATAAAGAGTTCCTTAAACATTCATGATAGTAGACAGTTGAGTATTAAGTTGAAAAAAAATCCTAAATTTGAAAAAAAAAAAAAAATTGGTTCATTTAAAATTGGTAGGTTTTCCATTTTGTTGCATATTACAGCTATGTTTAGTGACATCAGCCATTTTTATTTTATACTGGTTTTCATCACTTTTTTAAATTGCAGATAATTTCACTGCCTTTTAGTGACATCTGCTGGAAGAAGTGGTCCCACCTTCTACTGATAAACAGACAAGAACACTCAAATGTTTTGTCCCACATATTTTCCTGAAACATTGAAATTTTGAAACAAAGCCCTTTCAGAATTGATGTGAAGTGTTTGTAGCACTACATATTATTTTCCCCTAATCCAGATAAAACTAAAGGATTGTTTAAACAAGCTCCCAACTGATCCAAAACTAAATGTGGTCTTGGAAGGCAAAAAAAACAAGGAAAGATAATCCACATTTAAAATTTAGAGTTGGTTGAATGGAAAAGAATACTGGCTAGTCTCCCAAAATATAAGTCACATAATTACTCTAGTTTCTCAGAACTGCAACAAGGATAAAAATGAGCATACAACATCTGCAGATGACATGAAGTAAATCAAGTCCTATACAAATTACCCCAAATGCTCTTAAAATATGCTTGAATAAAGTTTGTTCGCTATTTGTTGATACTGTTTATTTTTATAGGTCTGAATATATTACTAGAAATTTCTCAAAAAAGCTGCCATTGAAATACTCGTAATCCTAGTTGAAGTGGCAGAAATCTGTTGAGATGTATTTGCATAAGCTGCAGTTGTTGCACAAAGAACTGTACAATACGAATGATGCATTTTGATAGTCTAGCAGGCATGGGCTAAATAGCTGAAACTAATAACTAAAACTAATAGCAAAACTTTTTGACTCCTTACAAGACCAAGGTATAGGGGAGGAATGCTTTTTGTATTGCTTTGAGTTTAAATCTGTCATGGATTTTCATCTATTATGGTTAGATCTATTATGGTTTCTCATAAATGTTTAGAAATTTTATTATTACCTTTCTTTTTATAGGAAAACTGCTATGCCAACATTATGGGAATCACTGGAAGAACCTGATATACTTGACACTACTGAGTTTGAATATTTATTCTCCAAAGACACCACTCAGGAAAAAAGAAAACCATTATCAGAGACTTACGAAAAGAAAACCAAGGCCAAAAAGGTATTTATTGGGTTTTTTGTTTGTCTTTTTTTTTTGTGTGTTACTGTTTAGTCTTTCATTTTGAGAAAACTCCCTTTTAATTTTTGGATTTTTTGTGAATGAGCAAGCAAGCAAACTATGGATTGCTGATTCAATCTCAATTCTCTTGCTTGAGAATGCAGGGCTATTATTTACCTTGGAAGATGTTTTGCCTTTGATAATGAAAGTTGCACATCCTAGTGAGGTAAAAAAAATACTGTATAGGAGAACAGATTTAAAGTTCTAATTCATATCTGCAAGTGCGAGTATTTCAGGCCATTTCCTGCCCTTGAGCTGACTTATAATTAATGCCTGTCATTAGTTAACTCTAGCAAACCTCTCTTTCACTGAGATTAATTTTATTGGAAAAATAAAATTTAAAGCAAAATTTTGAATATGGAATGCCAAATTTTTTTGTCCAGTATAGCTAGTGAGTTGTGTCAGGAAGGGACAGGACAATCATGTCTTTAATGGCCAAAGCTACGTGCAGTAGCTGTGTCATTGCCCTAGCGCAGATACTATCTGCTTCAGACGTGGCCCATTGCAGAGAGAGCTGGCACTTGCCAATTGGGATGTGCAGATAAGAAAAAGAAATGGCGTTTGTAGTACTTGCTGCCAGAAAAATTCTAGGTTGAATAATAATCAATGCTGTTTTCCTAAACATCAGAAACTACTGAAACATTTATTGTGTTTTAAATCTCTTTGAGTTTACCTGCTTTGGAACCACAAGAGGGCACTTTGCATGTGAGCTGTGCTTGCTAACTTCAATTTTATAATGCATAGAATGCGAAACGTATGCATGTTGGTGCTTTCAGATCTTTCAGAACATGTTTGATCCTAAGTTCTCTGTATTGTGTCTCAATGCAACAGCTAATGAGCAGTATCAGTATGGCTGTAGAATTTATAGAATTCAAATTCACGCAATGCAAAAAGTAAAAAATTAGAAATGGGGCCTGGAAGGGGACATGCTGGCATTTTTAAATACACACTACAGAAATAATTGTTACAGTCCTTAAAATATTACACTGAAGTTGGACATGAACATCTCTGTGAAAAATAATTTGAGATATTTTACTTGACAAATACTTGAAGTAAATATGATATGTAGCAGCAGCTGTATCCATAAATTGGTTTAGTTCACATATCTTATTTCTAATATTTATTTTAAATATTAGAAATATTAAAAATATTTCTAATATTAAAAATAAATATATTTTAATATATTCTTATATTTTATATAAAAATATAAAATATATTTTTGTATCTTCTTTCTAATACTTATTTTTATGTTTAATTAATTTACCTTTTTCAGAAAGAATTATGTAATAGGAAATACAGGTTTCTTAAGAACTTTGAAGAATGTAATCACTGTAATTTTAATGGGGAATTAATATGCACAAATAGTTGCCTTTTTATTTCAAAATTTCAGTAGTTAAGGGAGTATATCTTCTTCTCCAAGGGGTAATAGAAAACCAGGTACAGAATTAGGCCTGTATACTGAAAGATGAAATTGTGTTTTTCTTTTTCCTTGCTGCTTTGTAAAGTAACTTATTTGTTTGAGCAGCATGATCTTTAATGATCTCTCCTGGCTTATCCAAAATTGAATTGGATAATACTTACAAAACATATTGGTATAATAATATACATTATTTCTTGTGAACAACCAATGTATTTTCATGCAACAACATCTTTTTTTATTTCTATCACTGTTTTAATTATTCTGCTTTGTTATTAAAGGTAAACTTACCATTTTAAGACAATGGATATATTTACTGAAATTAATGAAATTAAAGAAGTTCCTTTAAAGTACTGTATAAAAATACAAAAATAAATTCCCTAAGAGACAAATTCAGAATTATATCTATTGTCATGTCTTTAGTTCAGTACACTGGTGGGATCATGATCATGGCATTACAAACCACGGGAACTGCAGGGTTTTCCATGAGAATTTAGAAAACTTGTAATCAGTAATGTGAAACATTCTATCATTTGGTCAATTTAAAAATTAAAAATAAATCCACTTTTAGAGTCCAAAGAAAATTTTAATTGAGTAGAGAAGCATTTTCTTTTTAGTATATCCTGTCTTTTCACCTTTCTCGGTTAAATGACTGATAGTAGCAGCTGAATGTTTTTACAGACAGTTGGCCCTCTTAGATGGTCCTGTGTTTTCCTTTGTCTCTCTGAAAGCCTCTGCAGGCTAGCTCCAGTGGATCAATCTTGGTGGGCTGCAAACAATACACCAGTAGAGAGGCATTTTATTTACTTACAGGAGGGTTTATTAGTAGATAATAATGGAGAGCTCCTGTAGATCAATACAAAGCTGTCAGTTTGACAGTTTCATTTCTGGTTTCTCCTGCTTTTTCTTGGCTCTCAAACTTTCTTGCCTTTTTTGTAACAATTATATCTACTAGGGTTTTAGCAAGAATCTTTTTCTTTGCTTCAGTACATAAATTTCTGCTTGTCTGGTCTTAAAAATGGTACCAGCGTCACTTTATAGGGGGTTGCATAGTTTCGTAAAGATGCTTTCTACAGACATTAAGAAACACTTACGAGTCTTATGAGGCTCCTCATATTTTACAGATTTATCTGATGCTGTGTCATTATGTACTTATTTGTAAATTCCTTTTTCACATTCTCTAAAAGAGCCTTCCAGAGCAAGATGCAGGTACAGCAATAAAATCTTGAGTTGTAGTTTGTGTTTGAAATAGTTAAGCTGTTTCATGTAATGATACCTGTTAAGACTGATCCATTCACTGCATTAAACCTCTTTTCTACACAAACTATGCCCTACTTCATACCATATTACACAAACTGAGTTCAGCCTCCTTGGTATTTAGAAAAATGACAGACCAATAGATGGTGCAGGTCTGCTTATTAAAACATGATTATTCAATACTTTGCTCCTTGAATGAGAATTAGATCAGTGCCTCACAGTCAAGTTCCTTTTTCAATTGAAATTAAGATTTTGTCTTTTGAATTAGAGGATAATTGTTTCTCATTTAACTCCTTTTCAGGTCCAAATAAAACAATATTATTCAGTTTATTCTCAGAATTATTAGTTCTGTGAAACCGGTTGGAATAACGTGTATGCTTAGGCCATTAAATGAATGCTTCTGTGGAAAGCCTGTAGAAATTTCAGTTTGTTCTGTTCTTACCCATTTTCCCACACATTAGACACTGTATGGCAACACAGATTAAAAAATTCACCATATGCTGTGCTTTTTTTGCTTACAGCTGATAGACACCTGCCATTTTCAGCCAGAAATGTCTAAATGTTATCCTACATAGGCTGCACCAGGAGAGGTTTAGGTTGGACATTAGGAAGAATTTCTTCACTGAAAGGGTGATTAGCCATTGGAATGGAGTCTCCAGGGAGGTGACAGAGTCACGGTCGCTGGAGGTGTTTAAGGGAAGACTGGCTACGGCACTCAGTGCCAGGGTCTTGTTGACAAGGTGGTGTTCAGTCATAGGTTGGACTTGATGTCAGAAGTCTTTTCTGACCTCATTGATTCTGTGATTCTATATAAATAGAATGGCTGGTCTGTTGTCCAGTGCCGTTTGGTAAGTTATGCTCAAAAAGGAAAGTTCTGAGTATATATTCATATTATATACATATTTATACTTATATATAATATAATTACAATATAATATATCATTTATAAAATAAATATTTATAATGTGGAATATATTTCTATTCATACATATAGATACTCACTGTCAGAATAGGAGAATACACTGAGGACTCTCTGGACTTCTCTGCTGGTTGTAGTTACCTTGGTATTTTCACTTATTTCTTGGATAGCAGAATACAAACTGCAGCCACCACCTACTTACGAGAGGCTTCAAATGTACTGAAGTGGATCCTTCAGAAGGCTTTCATGTATCTGAGATCTGGTCTGAAAGACAAAGATAAGCACAAAGCTAATACAATTAATCACAAGGTTAATACAGTTAAAGATATTCAACTGCCTAAAAATAAGATGGGGTATAGCTGCCTAAGTGACTGGTAATAGTTAAGCAGAAAGAGTCTTGGCATTATAGTAGCTCATAAGAGGAACATGAATTGTCAAATCGTGGTACTACTAAAAATGAAAAACAACTGATAGATCAAGAAGTATTGCTTGCAAGACACTCAGCCGTGTCTCAGTTAAGAACTGCATCTAGATTTAGGCACTACAATCCTTCATTAAAAATTTGCTAACTAAAGAGTCAAGAAGAGGGAGAATGATGAAAAGTGAAAGTAGTCTCTAAGGAAAGAATCAAATTATTATGATTGTTTAGTCTAGAAAGGAGAAAGTTGATTGAGACACACAGTATAAGTGTAATCAAGTGCATGCAGTTGCTGCAAAGAAAAATTATGAAAAGCTTTCTAAGAGCAAGGACACCAAAGGAATGCAGAAAAATTTTGGCTAGGGAAATTGTGTTTCTACATTTGGAGATCTTTAGGAAAGTTTGTTTAGAATGGTACACATATAATCGATACTGTCTTGAAGTGCAGAAATGCTGTAGATGACATTTTGAGTGCTTTTTCAACATCTTGACACTGTAAATGAATTAAAAGACATAAAGTCCACTTTCTGACCATTGTCCTATGTGTTGAAACAGCTGGCTATATTTTTTCAAGAGTGGAAACACTTTCATGATTCCCAAATTTGTTGCATTCATGCCAGACAAAAATGGCTTATTGAATTACACTGAATTCTAGAGGCTTCTGACAAGTATGTGTGGGAAGAAAGGAAGGGAAATTAAGAATCTAAGCATCAATGGTAATACAACTTCTTAAAGGACTGCATAGAAGGTGATTTTACTATTTTTAGAAATATAATAACTTACTTTGGAAAAATATAGTACATTCTACACCTTCTGGAATGATTCAGGAAACTCTTGTTCTTGTGCATTTATCTTCTCTGCGTCTATACAATCTTTTATTCGATGTTCTGCAGTATTATGTAGAAAATTATAAAAAGTAGTATTCTGGGGGTTTGATATTATGTCTTGATAATAGAATTTGGTTTTTTCTATTTGGGAGAATTTACTGGCTAGATGAATATATTAGTTATGTCCCATTATTAGAGCAAAATACTATGCAATATATTTAAATATTAAAAATACAATTCTTTCATAAAAATGTTGTCGAATTAAGACTAGATGCATTATAATCTTTTAAGAAGTAATGTAATGCAGTAAATGTTTGGAGCTGATGTCTATGAAATGGAAAAGAGTGGATAGCAGAATACAAGATGGTTGACTTTCCCAGAGACTCTAAGTGGATAAATAATCTATGGAAGGAGTGGGATTTATTTCATAGTTATTTTATAGTTCTGAAATGGTTGAATCTGCAGCAGGAAAAGTTGAAATTACTGGGAAAAAAGAAAAGTCCATTCGAACCTGAATATGAATCAAATAAATTTCTCTCTGGTTTTGGCTAATTCAGTTAGCGTAATCTAAATATGTAAGTTATGATGTGGTAAATATGGTATGATGTGGCTTGATAATACCCATTGAGTCTAGAACTTTTTATGCCATATGAAGTGTTGTGCTCTTTAGTTAAGCTTTTTCAAATGCATGTAGGTCATCCCATTTTCAATATTACTTAGAAGTTGCAGCTTCTTGGAAATCAAGAAAGAGAACGGCTAGATCCACCAGTTTATTTTAGCTCATAAGTTTAGTTTAGGTATTGATTCTGTTGGACATTTAGACTTTAAATGTCTTTTGAATATAACTCCTTTTTTTAACTCCTTTATTTAAAGCATCACTGACATACTTTTGAAAGCGCTACTGTTAATCTAGACTATGTTCGTCATCATTTCTATGCTTTCTTATGCTTAGATTTCAGATGTAGTGTTCTAGACATATGATTTCTGCACCTATTCTGTTTTCAGCTAACATTAAAATATTTGTCTAGGAATGTATGGTCCATCTATAAAAGAAATTGTAAGTTACATTTATGAAAATGTAAATGGGCTTCAACGATGAAGTTTGTTGTACCAAAAATATTCAACTATAAATAAAACCAGCCAAAAGCCCAAACCCTATCACTGTTTTTGAAAGAACTCAGCTTTTATAGATTTGAATATAATTTGAGGGATCCAATCTCTTTCTCACACTTTGAAAGTCATCTATAGATACTTTCATGTCAGATGAAGTACTGAAGTGTTACATGCAGACAATTTTGCTTTCATTCATTCTGTGATAACATTTCTTGTCTGTACATATCCATGCAAATTTTTTAGCTGATGGGCACTTGTAATTGTTTCAAGCCATAGTTTCTCCTTTCCCTGTTAAATTTGAAGAACCAACATTATTTCATTACCGAGTACGGGAAAGGCAGAATTAGGACATCTATTTTGGAACGAAATAAAAGACATTATTCATTATGTATTAAGCTGTGATGCTCTGTAATCTTGAAAAAGAGGTTATTTAGAAAAGAAGATTCCTTTGCTGCAGTTTTTTCCATGTGCATTTTGTAGCTCCATTGCTAGACTTAACACGTATTTTGAAGTTGTATTGGTTTTTCCAGTATATTCGAGCACTTGTTTGTAATTTATTCTCAAAAACTCAAGTATTTTCTATACTTTTTCAAGAAACAGGATAGTTGGATATTTGTGATGCCACTCTGTCTTCATCTTACCAAAAAAAATGAATAAATGTCAAGTAATTTGTGTCAGGTGTATGCTCCAAATGAAAGTCCATCAATCATTTTTGGCCCTTTAGTGCAATGATTATCATTTCAAAGATGCAGGAGGACATTAAAGATAATGGCTTTTCTGTTGTCTATTATCTCTAACAGACTTCACATAATTATTAACATGTGTTCTCATTTACAAAGAGTGTCAATATTTTGAGTGAATTGCATTTTTTTAACTGAAAGGTATAGGTCTGTCAGCAAGTTTTTTGTCCATCTAACTAAATGAGAAATTACAATTAATGAATTTTGTGTTTCCGCAAGAAGGGCAGATATTGCAGAAAATGTTGGAAGCTTTGCAGGGTTGAAACACAATGACTGTCTTCAGCTGTCTGCATAAGATAATAAACAGTGTTCAAACTTCAGCAGAAGTGGTAAAATGCTAGTGCATGCTCTTCCAAGGCACTCTCACTTTCTTTTTATATTTTGTGCTGTGCTGAGAAAAATAACTGTCGTTCTTTGTTTATCACAAAGCCCTGAAGTCATGTAGAATATAGAAATTATCCATAGAGTGAATATCTATTTTGTGGTACGTCTTATTTTTGCAGTTCTGATAGGAGTAAAGATACTGAAATAAGTTTCTTACTAGCTTTCTTTCATACCTCCTGTTTGAACCTGATAAATTGCCATTTGTGTGTCCTTCAGAAAAAGGCTAAAAGTAGTGGTGTTTTCAAGCTAATAAATTGTAAATAGACATTTAAAAATATAAAGCTATGGTTCATCCATGTTAGGGAAAACATAGTAAAACTTGGCTCTCGCTTGAGTAGGAATATGAGAGATAATGTCTAGTCTTAAGCTTCTGAAATTTCATTGGTAACTCTTGGAGTGTTTATGCACAATGGCTTGAGGGGCATAATTTGGTTTCTTGTGCAGGATATTCTTCCTGTGTTTGAACAGGGTTTCATCAATCTACTCATGAGTCCAGGCTGTTGATTTACTGTAAAAGTTAGTGAGTGGGAATGGAGGGAAATGCTGTGATATGCAGGACAGCTTTTTAGCTTATGAATTTTCTCAGTAAATTTAAATATTATGGAAGGAATCCATACACCACCAGGAGGAACGATTTAGCTTTTAATCACTAAAGTAAACTGAATCTCTTCAGATTTCAGCACCAGTAAGTGTCCTGAACAGAATGTAGACACTGCAGTTAGACAAAACTGTAAAGTCTGTTGTATAGTATTTAATGAAATACATTTCTGGCTATATTAGAGAAGCACCTTCTAATGGGAATGACAGAATAATTTATTAGTGTATTCAAGCTTCGGTATGTCTTCACTTTTAAATTAGATGATAAAGATTTGAAAGATGTAGATGAGACACTTGTGTACAGCAAATCAGCTAACTTAATAGCATTAAAAAATAGTCAGGGGAAAAAACACAAAAAGCAAATAATGCTATGGATCAGTGAAGTAAATGAGTTATCACCAGCAGTCAGAATTTTGTCACTAAGCCAGAAGACGCTGCATCCATTACAATACATTCACAGTCTGGAGAAGCAACAGGCAGCTGGCAAACCCCAGCTGGCATGGCAGCGTCAGCTGGCATCAGCTGGGTTTTAGCTGCTTACCTGTCAGTGCCAGCTACAAGCAAGACCCAATATGCTGGGAGGTGATCAGTGATTTGTCTTTTAAAAGCATAAATAGTTCAATGCAGTCTTTACAATCTTTCTTTTTATTTTCCTTATGTTTTAAATGAACTCAAAAAGTGCTGATTTTTTTTGTGTCTCCTTTCTATTTGGAATTCACAAACATATGTAATTCCCCCTTAGTGACTTTGACAGAATCATTTAACAGAATAACCATAATTTGTGACAAAATTAGTACCTTTGAAAATTAGTTCTCTGGTTTACTACTGGTTACATATTTTACCTGCAAAATATTGCAAGTTACACGTTAATTCTAAAAATCTATGACAAAAGTCCAATATAATACTTAGCATTATAACTATGGGCTTGAAGTCGTTTTATGCTCAATTTAAACTATTCTGTTGTCATGGTCTTCCATTTTTGCCCGCTAATGAATAAAGTATTAGCCTTCAGTTACTTGGTTGAAGCTATTTCAGGTAGTCTGCATCTAGTTTGATGCCTGGTAATTGTGACCATGTGTACATTTGTCTAAAATGCATGTGAACATACAGTCAGTTGCCATTTTAAATCATGAATCTCTGGTCTAGCTTTTAAAACTATATAGTGTTGTCTTTAAGGGGTTTGGTTTTTTGGGGTTTTTTTCACAAATCTTTTAAGGGGGAAGTCTTGCTTAGTAATGTGAGCTAGTTTGATCATATCTGGAGAATATATTAGCACTTACAAATACCTCAGTGGAATGATTTCAAATGTCACATTGCCTACAACAGCTATAGTCTGGAAAGGTTTTGCCTCAAACTAGGCATGTCTAATGGGGTTTATGACAACCTATGAATTTGCCCTGAACGAGGTCAACTTGGAGGTCAATGAATGCTATACAAATTGCATACTGCTCAAGCCTGTAATTATCCCTGTAAGAAGTTAATGTGCTATGGAGTTCAGCAAATTCATGTAAAACTTCAGAAATGACCATGATAAACCGAGCAGTTACTTATATTTGCTCAGAAGAATCAGTCAGCAGAATGTGATGCTTCCACAGCGTTCATTTATGGTAACTTGGAGCAAAATCATCTTGTCTTTTTGTGTACTCAGGAGATAAAGAGCCTGAATTCTTTGTCATTTGAAGAAAACATTTTTCATAGTATTACTTTCTTAATGTCCATCATATGTGCTGTACATATAGGCAGAAAAAATTCTCAGGATATATTTTTTCAAATTTTGGCAGAAAATATGTAATACTTTCTTTAACATAAGTTTATTATTGGGTACCTACAAGAGGGACCTAAAATATCTGTCAGATCTTTGTTGAAGACAACATGTGTTTCAATTTGTGCATATATATTCCAATTTCAGTACTCTAAATAAGAACTAACTTTGCATTTTCACATGAAAATATCAGTATAATTTCTGTTTTTCCTGTATTTGTCAAAAAATCTACTTTTGTATAGGTAAGTGACTAAGTATTTTCATAGTTAAATATTTGTAAATCACATAAAACACAGGTAGGAAATATTTGTATGAGTTAGTATAAATTTTGTCAGTTAACTGTCTCTAATGTGAGCATCAATAAAAGTATTCCAGCAATAAGGGATAACAATTACTTTAAGTTTTTTACTATTATTAAATATCCAAATGCAAGTGCCACCTTTAATTTTAACATGTAAATTAAATTTGGAGAAACACAGATTAAATATTGTTCAGATACTAAAAATATAAATTTAGGGAAGACATAGCTATTAGTTTTAGTTTTGCATATGAGTTAGTATATTTAATAGTATTTGTTCATCAACACTATGAAGTAAGCCATCTTCTTGGATCTGAACATTTTGTATTTCTGAAGAACTTGTGTCTTTATTGCATTTTGTGATGTGCTCCTGTCATATCTTCCTTATGAAATAAATCAGAATCACAAATACCAATAGCCCAGACATTGTGGGAAATTTATTTTCATTTCTAACATCTGAACTACAATGATTCCCTCCATTATAATTAATTTCAACCAGCCAAAATAAAATTAAGGTTTCCCTTCCTCCTCTTTCTTCTTCCTCCCCTAAACTGACATCAGAAAATATTACAGTCTGAATGTCCGTATATTGTGCTATCAAATGTCTGTTACCCAAATGTGAACAAAATCCTGAAATCCCTGTGGAGTGTCAACAGTGTGGAATAAGCACATTCAGACACGAGTAAAAGAAATACTTTCAGTAGTGCCCAGTTTTCCAGAAGTACTGTTGAGAGGGCATAAAAAGACACCTCTTCAATTCCTCTTGGTCAGGAATTGATCCTTTGCTGAAAAAATAGACATGTACCTGTTCAAAATGAAATGTAAACTACCAGAACAAACTAAGAGACTTGTGATGTACTCGGTGTCTTAAATAGTTCTTAAATATGATTTAAAGAAGAAGGGGGGGTGGGGTGGACTATATTCCAGAATAAATATTTGGTGTGCCTTTTTCTTTTCCTGCTTAATAGCATCCTACAAGTAAGAGCTGATGCTCTTTAGCAGACCTGGAGAGAATTCAGTCTTATAAGTCATTTGTTAAGGTGAAGAGCACAAAGATAAGATGAAGGTCTTACTAACACATTTAGTTAATAAAAAGATTTGATGTTTGAAGAAATACTGAATAATATTCACAAATTAGCTTCTATTATAAAAGTGAATTAATCCTTTGTAGAGCATTTCCTTGATCTCAGATCATTTTGCATCATCTTTCTAGATTATCAAATTGCTGGATGGAAAGCGGTCTCAGACTGTAGGAATTTTAATATCAAGTTTGCACTTGGAGATGAAGGATATTCAACAAGGTGAGTGTTTCTTATACTTAATGTATTGTACTTGCATGGATATTTTATCATAGCCCTCAGAGAATTTCTTACATTACAGAATGTGTTTTGAATATAGTCTCCTAAACTACCAGACGAATTATTCTTCCAGTATATTCCACTATAAATAATAAATAATAAATAAACAATAATAAATAAATAAAAGTCTCACCTGAAAATTAGAATTGAATTTAGGTACAACTCCTTCTGTACCATTACAGTTAGCATAACACTTTCAGTACAGTGTGTTCATGTTCCTCCCCTGCAGTTCCCTGCTTTTTCTAAACCAAGTCGTCCACCAACAGAAATTGAATGGAGGGCTTACACATAAATCATTTGGGCTTCAAACATGCAGTCAGTATTTTTTAATATTTACATTTTGCTTCATTAACAGTATAAAAAGTACATCCCAAACTGTTGTTACCATGTAACAATCAGAAAGAAAATTACTGGATGGCATTTTTCAAAGTGTAGGGCTAGTCAGTTGTAAATTCCATTACTGGTAGAAATTATTTGAGTTTGCCAGTACAGCTGTAGAGAAATACAGATTTTTAAGAACACTGGGGTAATTGAGAGTCTGCTTATGTTCTGGATTTAAAAAGATATTGTTTAAGGATATTGTTTATTTCTTTTTCACATTAAGAAAAGGAAAATATTCACCATTTAAAACAACTGCTGGAACAACTCAAGTTGATGTCTCCTTTTTTGCTATTGTTTTCCCTCCATCACATGCAAATACTGGGTAGGGTGTTGAGATGCTGCTGGCATTGATTATTATTAATTTCAAAAGAGCCTTTGAGCATCTAGCACTTTAAAAGCACAAGGGCTTACAGATGTCTCTTGGGATGCAGAGGAATAAGGAAAAGAAGGAATAACTTTGTGCCTGCCAGTATTGTGTGAAAGGTATCAGAATGAGATGGAAAAAAACTGCTATTACTAAAGGTCTGAATAATTTGCTGGCAGAAATTACAGCAGCATAGGGGTAGGATAGAAGCTGTGTTGTAAAAACTGGGTAATATTCTTAAGGGTCTTCAGAGATGGGTTTTCTTTTTATTTTCCATGCCATGATGTTCTACTAAAACAGAGCATCTCTATCTCTCTCAGTTGTTTGCTGTACTTCTGTAGCTTTTGAAATCCTCTGGCCAATTTATACCAAATCTAAGAGAACATAATGACCCAAATATTTGGGTTTATATACAATAGCTGTTTTAGCTTGAGTCAACAGTGCACTTTTGAATCACATTTACCAGTTGTCCCCTTTGCTGTGTTTGCATTGCAGAACAATGCAGAGCAGTCTCAGAGTGCACAAACATCCTTCAGAATCAGATTAAATAAGAAGATATGCTTTAGGAGCATGCCATCAGTCTCCATGTGTAGCACACTCTAAATTCCCCAAGATCAGATCAGAGATAGTTAAAACTCCCTGAAACATGTATAGTGTGAACTGTTGCTGTCTACAAATCCATTTCTCAAAACTACACTTCTTGCAGTTGTAGACATAGCTAATGTAGTCCTACAAGTTTAATGAAAATTAGAGTATTGGTAGAAGAAGACACCAGAACAGGTTCTGTCACTGAAGAAAAGTTTAGAACTCATTGCCCTTTCTTGTTGAGGTAGCAAATGACTGGCCTGTCACCACATGTCTTGCTCAAGGCAGTAATAGGATGTGCTGCCTCTTGCTTATGGAAACAGCTAGGAGCTCCCATCAGGATTTGGGAATACCATTAGTGGAACTTTTAAAAAACATACTAACAAAGCAGTCTGACTGATTCTAATCAAAATCTGTGTTCAGAGACTATCTAGGGAAAAAAAACCAGCTCACAAGACTCAGGGAAAACATTGTTCTGTAGAGAGAAGCTTTAGAAATGTATATTAGTCTGAAGACAACAGTAGAATTATGCTTCTTTCTCCTTTAATGTGTGTTTATTCCATTGTATTTTGTGTAATTAAATCTGTGGGCAGTCCTACCTATCAGCAGACAAATTATTTGAAGACTGCTGTAGTCAATACGCTGATGAAAAAAATTCATAATAGGCTAAATAAGCGTATGACAACACCTAAACAAAAAAAGCATGTAATTGTTGGGTCATGAATGTCAATTTTATTTATGGTTTGTTTTTTTTTACAAAGTGGGGTTGCACAGAGCTACCTCTAAGAACATGCAAATTAAGCGCTCATCTCTTTTCAAGCCAATTTCCATGGCATAATTCAGTATGTGAAAAACAGAGAAAAGTTAATGGTCTTCGACCACTCACAGCAGAGAATGTAGACACCTGAAGCAAAAGAAAGTCAAAAGTGAAAAATATCTAATTTTTATTTCAGTATGACTTTTATGACTATGTTTGTTGTAAAGTCATGTACAAATGAATGTACTGTCTATGTATCGTGTACTGGTTAGTCTACATTAGGTAGCAGTTACAGAATACAGGTAGAGAAAACTCAAATGAACTGCCCTGTGCATACAGATGCATGCAAAATTACAGAGAAGACAAAACAAGAGTAATCACAAGAAAAATTGCATTCTCCTTTAAAATGGCGTGAGATTTCTGCATCCATAGGATTATCCTCTCAAATTAAAGTACATACCTTCACAGCATATTCTGTAGATAACTCAGCAATGCAAAACAAGCAAGTGACCATATCTGGCATCCAGATGTTTGAGTTTGCATTTGATAATGCGCCAGCCACCACACTTCAGGAGGGGGATGTCCCACACATGTTCGTTTAAGAGTGAAGTTCATCCTTTGCAGATAAGTTTAAATTCATGCTGCATCCAAGTACAGTCCAAGGAGAAGACAACGTAAAACTAAATTATTATTTTGGGTAGTGTTGGTGTTAAATGATTCACAGGGAAAGTTGACGTTGTCATGCTGCACCTGTCCTAATACTCAGCTTTTTGTTCAATGGGAGAAAACAAATCCCAGGTGCTTCAGTGTTCTGAGAACACTGGGGAATCTGGTACTGGTGAGGGTAATTAAGTTTTTTGTTTG
Organism: Aleadryas rufinucha; assembly: GCA_013397815.1. NCBI lineage: Eukaryota > Metazoa > Chordata > Aves > Passeriformes > Aleadryas > Aleadryas rufinucha. The sequence continues at coordinate 78,381 of VZTH01018405.1, read as the reverse complement.
ACCACTATTAATATCACTCATTTCCTGAGCAGAAGAAGCAGGCAGAAAATCTGTCTGACTCAGTATGCCATATAGGATCTGTATATTGGAAAAACAAATAGCAATAATCAAATTGTGCATAGGTTTGAGATTCTTTTTAAGGCTGCTTCTCTGCATTTTTTTAAAACCTTTGTAAAGAAGAGATGAGGAATGGTAGAGATCACTTGTTAGGTAAGCTTTAAGAGTACACCCTTAGAGAAGTAATCTCCATTTCACATCAATCCATTTCTGTCTTTTCCTATCATTGCTCAGCTGAACTACGACAACTTGAGAGGCTAACTTGTGGCTCAACACTATTTGTGTGGCTTTGCTGTTGAAATACTACAACTCACTCCACAGTGAGGTGTTTCAGTTTTGTTTGTAATGGGAAATGCTCATTGTAACTGTGTGTGAAAACACTGTGTGGGCCCTTGTCCCAGCTTTTTACAGGGCAACATTCCACTCACAGAGACAGTTCTGATATAGTAGCTGGCAAACACATAATAATACTATTTTCTACAGTGTATGTCATTCGTGCTGGCTTTCCATGAGCTACTGAGATCCTTGTTCAAGAGTTAACTGACAAAATTGTGGGGCAGCCCTGATGAAAAACTTTTAGTTACAGAAAATGGGATGTAGATAAAATGTAGATGCCTATGTTCAAAAGAGAGAGTCTCCCAAATCCCTCCCTAGCTCCATAGTACCTGCATTTTGCCACTAAAATTGTAGGGCACCAGAAGTTCTGCTTCTGTACGTTGGGGGAAATGTTTAACTGTCAAATATCCATGACTGCTGTCAGGACACATTAACTGGATGGTCTGGTGGTCTATTTTGCATGGGACTAAATCTTTGAGATACAGTAGATCACATCAGACACACAGTTAATAGCTTATTGTACTCTTTGTGGTAGTAAAGTGCAGTATTACTCCACATAGAACAGCAGCAGACTTTGCTGCTACATTTACCAAAGCCAGAACAGCTGTGCTGTAGCACTACAACGCTGACACAATGTAGCCTGTATGACAAAATGGAGAACTTAACATTGGTCCTTAGCATCAAGACTGTTGTTAATGCTGAAAGTGAAGTGTCTGACTGGTTTTCTTCAGCTTCGTGATTTCCCCTCCATTGTCAGCATACTGGAGTAAATAATTGGAAGAATGTGAACTGTTGATTAACCCATCCAGGCTGATGATCAGTCTAATAACCATTCTGATTCAGTATTGTATTTCTAATCATCCTGGGATTGCTCCAATAAGAGGCCATATAGGGTATATTGTCTTAGTGCAAGTTATGTCTTACAGCACATCTAAACTTTAGTGACTGCTATCACTGTTAACCAGGCATCTTTCTTAGCATCTTAAAGGCTATGTTTGGTGTGCATAAGGCAAACTATTCCAAAGCAACTCTAATCTGCAGACCTTAGTGTGCTCAGAATTTCTAGATTCCAGTTTGCGTTTTAACCATACCATGCAGCACAAATAGTTTCACAGCTTCTCTTTCTATTATATTTTGGAAATACTTCTGGGTAAAGAGAAATGCTTGGAATATTTCTTACTTGCACTATGTGAAGAGTTTTATAGGGTTTCAACTGAAATATTTTGCAGGATGGAAGTATGGATTATACAGATACAAAAACTGTTGTTCCAAAGTTGTGTGTCTTTCCCACCTACCCAAAATATTACATGTATGTATTCTATATATTCATGCTATATTATGCATGAAGTATAAAGATAGCTGCATACCCATCTCAGAAGTTGGGAAACTATTTTATTTAAAATTAAATGTTTTTCTCTTTTTCAGGAAAATTTGCAACATACATTTTTATGAATCTGTTTTGGATATCCATTGCAGGTGGATAGGTGGTTCACATTAGTGCCAGAGTCTTTTGTTCATCACTTCTTGCAAGATTCGAGCTTTCTTAGTCTTCTAAACCTACATTTTGCTCATGGTGCTTCTTTATTACGTATATGTTTTTTGTGTTGCATGGCAGTTAATACTGGAGAAAACCTTTAAATAAGTTGATAAGATATCAATTTGTCAGAAGTAAACCAGAGTGATTTGGATATTACAGGCAGTTTTGCCAAGTATTTAACAGTCATTGTCTAATTGACTAGGTCAGTCACAATTTTATTTAAATTTCCCAGTGACAGTCTGCATGTTCTGATGAAATCAAGCCTTACTCAACAGAATGTAGCACATAAAACAATTAAGTACTTCCAGGTCAAATAAATGTATCTTTGGCAGGCTCCTTTTATTTAAATAATGTACTTTTGTTTTATCATTTGGGAGCAGTTAAGGTGATTTCTTCATATTTCATAGTGTAATTGTCACATTAAATGGTTGATACTGGTGAATGTATGTAAGCTCTGTCAGCAGGACTTAAATCCTGATTTAACCAAAATTTAGTAGCAGTAAGGCTGTATATCTGATTCAGCCTTAAGACTGTTGGTGTTTAAGCTGATTTAGAGGAGATAGGTATATTTTTCGTATTTAAGTTCTAAAGTTGCATGTAGACTGTGCATAGTAAGCTTTAAATTCTCAGCTTTTCTTTGGTTTACATATTTTAATTGATCAGAGTATGTGAAAAATCCTGTGCAGGAGGGAATCTGTTAGATTCATTTTTTAGAAGCTAGTATGTTAAAAACCTTTGGTATAAGTTTATATTTGAAGCAATTCTCTTGGTATGTGAAATGTAGCTGGCAAGTATTTTTATGTGTGCCTGTTAGTTTGAATGCATGATGCTGATCTGTTTTTTGTCCTAGCTGACGGTTATTATATCCTAATGGGTGCAACCCTGCACTAATGATCCTTGTGTATATAAATTCTTCTTCTTGTGAGCAGACACCATAGGCAACATAAAAATGTTTGCCTCAATTTCCCTGCAAAAAAGGATCTCAGAAACCAGACCTGGCCAAGTAACAGATTTTTTAAAGGTAGAGGAACCCAATAAAATTACCAGCTTTTCACAGCATGAGTCTACTTCCTTTTGACATATTGTGAGGTGTAGGTGAAATATTCTAACTGAACTGACAGTGTAAGGAAGACAGCTAACTAGAAAGCAAGATGAAAGTAAAAACCACCGATGATGATTGATATTGTAATAGCTATTAATTGCTTTGGAGCCTCTTTTGTAGATTTATGATACTTCACCTATATTGCTTACACTTATATAAGCCTTGATATAATGAGATTTAATGCGGTGAAGTATCGTGGTTAAATTCACTGTATCAGGAAGAGCATTTTGAAAAATGTATCAAGGTTTTTATTAATTTTGCTAAAGTTAATATACTTATGAATAAAAGTGGGTTTTGTTTTTCATAGGAAAGTTAAGACGCTTTTGTTATTCCCTTAAGTAAAAATCAAAATAATTACTTTCTTTGATCTAGTGCAGTGGGGTTTTTTAAGCTTCCCCAGTTCAAGCTAATTTACACAACATACTGTGAATGTACTGCACATGCCATATTTTAAGAATAAGACTACTAAGACACCTGTGAATTTGGGGATTTCTTTCAGCTTTTCAGAATTATTGCTTCTTTTAATAAAAATGGGCCAATCTTCATAGATCTGCATGTTTTCGTTTTTGTCTTCTGCTCCAAATGTGCATGGCATTCAGTTCAATCAGTTTGAATGAAAAAAAAAAAAGGGAAAATACATTTAAACATATAAAGATGAAATAAAGGAGATTATGTGGATTTTGGCAGTATTTCTGACTTACTGGGAATGTGTCTCTACATGCATTGACATCCTAGGATGTCCAGCTGTATGGCTAGATTTTTAACTGCAGTTGTCTGCCCATGCGTTGCCAATAATAGCAGTACAGGTTGTATAGCAGGTAAATCAGAAAATATTTTCTTGCTGCTTTTATACAATCACATGCTCTCTCCAAGAGAGAAAATAACTCATATGAATGTCTCTTAAAATTGATTATTATTAATTCTGTTTAAAATGTGGTTTAGCAGATTGTATTTCATTAGTTTTATCACAAACACTTTTTATTTTATCATGTCACTTCAAAACAATGCTAATTTGTTAGATCTGATGTTGAGTACAGAAACATGGATAACAGAGCATTAAAAACCACTTTGTGATTCTGGGGCCTTTTTGGTGATAAATATCTGGCCAAAAATTTCATCTAGGTGTGTAACTCTTGATATTCTTATTAAAGTGGGTTTTTTATCAAATTACTTCCTGTCATCATAATAGTTCTGTACATAAAAATTTGACTATCAATTACATGCTTTGCATTTCTAGTACAAGTTTAAATTGCCTCCAGTAAGTTGGTTTTTATAGATAACGCTAGACAAGTAAATTTCTCCTTATAAGCAGATTTCAGAATATGCTAAAATAGGATAAAAGTTAAACCACAAAGGGAAGTTTCTGAACTCAATGTGCATATTCTTAATCTTAACAATTAAATATATTCGACTGTGAAACCAGTTTTCCAAGAGATTTTCCATCTCTTAGGTTCTTTTGAAATTTTATTGGATGATACAGAAGATAATGCAACTCTTGGAATGGTCTTGCAGGAGATAGGAGATAATCTCATAAATTCAAACCCTAGTGATTTTTCTTTAAACAAAGACTTTTGTCAATCTCAGGTGTTCAGGCTTTATATTTGGTTACAGTCTTGAGGGTTTTTGAACCTTTCCAGTAGGACAAAAATGATTGGGAATACTGCTGTTTTGATTGATACTATCTTCTGTATAATTCTTTACTTCTAACCAAGGTGTAATGTCAACAGATGGAATCATAATTGACAGACAGAATTTTAAAGCGTTCTAAATGTCACTGGAGCTTTTAATAAAATTAATTAGCCTGCCACAGAGAAAATTTACTAGCCTGCTGGTTAATTTCACAATGTAAAATCATGGGGTAGGTGGTAGAGCAGGCGAAAGGTTATTACTTTTAAATAATTATTTAAAGATGTGTGCCTTACCCCTTTCAAGCATGGAAATGAAAGCAAGAGCTTTTAAAATCTTCTAATTTCATAAGCAGTCAAGGATAATATGAGAAAATATAATACAATTGAATTAAATGTTATCAGATAGTAGCTAATGAGGGCTCACTGATTACGTGCTTGATTCTTTTGGGATTAATGTTCTCAGTAATATTTAAATATAAGTCATGAGTTCAAAATCTGCCCAGTCCCATTATGAATCTTGAGGAAAAGGTTTCAGAAAATTTAAACATCCAGAGTTAGTTCCATTCCATTATTCATCTCTCAACTTACTGGAATTTAACATTAGAGTGCATTAGAAAGCACCATGAAGCAATGCCATTTAGTTTTCAGAAGAGTACCAATACATTGCCTAAATTGTAATCGGATTTGCAGATGTTGGAAGCACTGATGTCATATATTCCAAACATAGTAATATTAAGAACTAAGGAAACATTTTGAGACTTCTCATTTTTAGTAATGAGGCACAATTAATCACTGAGGAGTATACTTCATGCATTTCTGTGTGATATTGAAAAGTATTTATCTGAAAAATGTCATGTGGGTAGGTTTCTATTGGATAAAGCTATCTTAAATGTGAGCTCGTTGAAGATAAAAGCTGTAGCAAATCTTTTGTGCTTGCAAATTTATAACTTGCAAACTTTGAAAGTTTATCTACTTGTCTACTTACCGAGATTGCTAGCTCCTAGACAAGCATATCTCCCTGATTTCCCATGTACACAGGGAGACTTAAATACCCTAACCCTCAATTCCTTCCTATCCAGCCTTCTAAGGTAGCATGAAATCTGTGCTGTTCATTGTCTGGTATCAGTTGTTATCATGTTCTCTTGCCTGGCCAGCTACACAATCAGCTGGCTACTTGACGGGTCACATCTTTGACTGCTGATTATATTGGAGAGAAAAAGTAGAACACTATTCTCCTGAGACAGAGTTTATAGAACGTTCTTGCAGGAGTGCTGTGATTTGACGTCAGAACAAAAATAAAACGCTGAAAACAAAAAAAGTATTAACTGGATACATATATGTCCTTTATCTAGGTTAGAACCCTTTGATACATTTCTCAGGAAAAAGAATTGAAGTCTCAATTATGTTTTCCAGCATCTAATTTGTGTTTGTATTCTATGCAGCTATATTGTGTGTTGATGACTCCGTAGTAGATCTGGAAACACTGGAAGCACTATATGAAAATGTAAGTAAAGATGGGGTAAAAATGTGGTTAATCCCCAAAGTATTTCAGACACAGAATTTAGGCTCCTGAGGGAACTAGTGAGTAAGGTCCCCTGAGAAAATGCTTACAAAGGTTCTGGGGTCCATCAGTGCTGATTATTTTCAAACACCACTGCCACGGCGCGTGGCGATGGGTGAATAGCCGCAGCCTCTCTCAGAAGGGTCCCCAACCAGGAGAAGCCGCTTCGGCGCAGAGGGCTGTCTGAGGGCGCAGCCACACACGCACAGCCCGGTGTTGCGGGGCACACGAACACACTCACGCTATGAAGAGTACAGCGGCGGCAGGCAATGAAGGAGGCAGGAGGGCTTCCCCGTTTGCGTGTCCTCCACGGCTTTATTCCGGTGTGCAGCTCGTAACAAAGGCGCGGTGAACGGGGGCAGGGATGGAGACGAACCAGCAGCCTCCCCACGTGTTCCCCCTTAAGTAGAGGAGGTTGCGAGGGGCGCAGACATGGGGCGGTACATAGGTGGGGCTAGGGAGGGACTGAGGGGTGGGAGCCAATGGGGGTATGATTCAAAAGGAAACTTCCAGTTATGGGACATAAGGGTGGAGAATATGGGGACCGATCCCTGGCTGGTGAGGACTAGGGGGCTGCTTCGGGATTCGGGCCGTCCCACCAGTGGTCTTTCTCTGCTGTGGGCTTTGCTGGACCCTTCTCAGTATCCCTGCAGGATACAACACACCACCTCATGGAGGGCAGCCAGGAGGGCCAAGCGTGTCCTGGGGGACATCAGGCCCAGCATCACCAGCCAGGCAAGGGAGGGGATTGTCCCGCTCTGCTCTGTACAGGAGCAGGCAATTCCTAAATGTCAGAATTCAAGCAGATGAAGCAGAAGGTTGTCTTGGCTGAGCTGGGATCTTCTTTTGGAGCTAAGGCAAAAAAAGAAGGTGTATGCCCAGTGGAAGTAAGGTCAGATGATGTGGGAGGAATACAGAGATGCTGCTTGCCACTATAGGGAGAAAATTTGTGCAGCCAGAGCTCAGCTGGAGTTGAAGCTGACCAGAACTGTGGGGGACAATAAAAAGAGGTTTTTAAAATATGTTAATAGCAAAAGGCAGTGTAAAAATAACATCAGCTTGTTACAGGATGAGGATGGCCACTTCACAAACAGGGACATAGACAAGGAAGAGATGTTTCATGCTTTCTTTGCCTCTGTCTTCCACACCCATGATGGGCTGAGGGGCTCCCAGTGCCCTGAGCTGGATGACCATGACTGTGAGATTGATCAACTCCCAGTCAACTCTGAACTTGTGTGTGATCTGCTGCTCCAGCTGGATCCCTGTATGTTTATGGGGCCTGATGAAATTCATCCAAGAATATTCAAAGAGCTAGCTGATGTCATTGTGAGGCCTGTGTTGACGATTTTTGAATGTGCTTGGGAATCTGGAGAGGTCTCAGTCAACTGAAAGTGTTTGGACAATGCTCTCAGGCACGTAGTGTGATTCTTGGGGTGTCCTGTACAGGGCCAGGAGCTGTACTTGATGGTCCTGATGGGTCCCTTTCAACTCAGCATATTCGGTGATTCTATGACCAGAGTAAGCCAGTAGATGTAATCTTTTTGGATTTCAGTAAAAATGTTGATACTGTCTCTCACAGTGTCCTTTTGGATAAACTGTCCAGCACACAGCTGGATAAACACATCATGTGGTGGGTGAGCATCTGGTTCATGGGTTGGGTGCAAAGGGTTGTAGTGAATAGGGTGACATTAGACTGGCAACCTGTCACGAGTGGGGTTCTGCAGGGCTCTATCCTAGGCCCTGTGCTCTTAAACATCTTCATTAACAACTTGGACACAGGACTGGAATGTGTATTAGGTGAGTTTGACAATGATCCTAAATTGGGAGGAGCCATGACTCCCTCAAAGGCAGGGAGGCACTGCAGAAAAACCTTGGCAAATCAGAGGGCTGTGCAATCACTAACCACGTGAAGTTTAAAAAAGACAAGTGACAGATTCTGCACCTGGGATGGGGCAACTCTGGGGAATGAAACACTGGAAAGAAGCTCTTATGGAAAGGGTCCTCAGGGTCCTGGTTGATGGCAAGTTGAACATGAGTCAGCAGTGCCCTGGCAGCCAGGAGGGCCAAGCGTGTCCTGGGGGGCATCAGGCACAGCATCGCCAGCTGGGCAAGGGAGGGGATTGTCCTGCTCTACTCTGCACTGGGGCGGCCTCATCTCCAGTGCTGGGGGCAGTTTTGGGTGCCATAGTATAAAAAAGATATAAAGTGTTACAGGGCATCCAAAGGAGGGCTATGAAGATGGTGTAGGACCTTGAGGGGAAGACATACAAGGAGCAGCTGAGGTCACTTGGAGGAGACTGAGGGACAACCTCATAGCTGCCTGCAGCTTCCTCATGAGGGGAAGAGGAGGGGCAGGCACCTATCTTCTCTTTGTGGTGACCAGTGACAGGACCTGAGGGAATGGCCTGAAGTTGTGTCAGGGAGCATTTAGATTAGGTATTAGGAAAAGGTTCTTCACCCAGAGCTGGGTTGGGCACTGGAACAGGCTCCCCACAGAAGTGATCACAGCATCATCCTGACAGAGTTCAAGAAGTGTTTGGACAATACTCTTGAGTACATGGAGTGACTCTTGGGGATGGTTCTGTGTAGTAAATGGCACATAAGGCACTGAAGGAATTTATCATACATCTTTAAATGTTGCTCTTTTGCATAGTCTAAATGTTTCTCAGTTAAAAAAAACATAATTGCTGCTTGCAGGCAAACAGGTAAAGTAGTAATTTATTATTTTCTTATTAATTAATAACTAATTAGTTTATATTCACTCAGAGAGCACAAAAGGATGAACTGGAGAAAATCAAGCAATATTATCAGACTTCAAAAGAGGAGGAACTGAAGCTTCTGGATAAACCAGAACAGTAAGATTTTTCTTTTAAATATTTTGTCATTATATAATGTAGTCCTTTGATGATAAGTTGAAAGCAATTTTGGTACATAACTCTTGGTAAGTAATTATAAGCTTTTTTTAAATTATGAGCTTTTTTTGTGTATTTCAAGGCATGATGAAAAGTTTGCCTTTATCAAAAAACTCTTGCATTGTACACTCTGAAGTTGACTGAAGACCTACGAGACTGATTCCACAGTTCCTCTCCTGCAACTGTTGTGGCCAGTGACAACTGTTAGGATGAAATACCTTCTAAGTGTTGTTCCTTCTGTAGTAGTACACCTTAGACTGATGTGAAAGAATCCTCAAGAATTCATGAACAGAAGAGTAATCCTGAATTTTATTATAGTGTATACATTTGGTTTCAGATTTTGGCCTACCAGTGTTTTTGTCTTCTGCTACTTCACTGCTTTTTCCTTTTGAACTCTTATCCTCTTCAAATCTTCCTTCCCTGAGGCCTCTTAGTCATCTTGTTTCCTTTACTGTCTTGTCTGTTTTTGTCTTTTCTGCTGTCTCTGGTGTAAGAAAGGGTAGGGGGAGGAAGAACTGAAACAGCAGAGATAGTATATGATTGGATAATGTCAGAATTATTATATTTTCATTCCTTTTTTTTCCATTAAAATGTTAGTGTTGAAGAACAGATTATTTTTTTCTTTTTCTCCTTACATGAGGCAGCTAAATACTCATTTGTGACTGCGCACTAAGGAATAGGCTGGTGTTAGGAGATAAGGCTATTATCTTACTCTTGATTAAGAGAGGCTATTGTTCTTTAGTAAGTCTTAAGAAGACAAATGTCTGTAATGTGTATGTACTAGCTTACTTTTGCATCCCATATCCATGGCTTTCATTGCCTTGGCTTGGGGCATAAGGATACATTGTGTGACTAGCTGATGTTTTCCAGAGCTTGAATCTTTGGCAGTCTGTTTGCTGTATGTCCAAGTTAAATAAATACGAATGCATTTTGTGTTCTGGAGAATACGAATCTTGTAGAGCTCTAGGGTTATAAGAGGTTGTCTTTTTTGTAACTTACAGTGGAGAGAGGTTAATCTTAATTCAATACAAAGTTGGATTTATACTGTTCTTGTTCCATAATTAAGAACTGTAAATAAAGCAGTTATGCCTGGTAGTTCAGAGTGAAATAACAGTATCGAAGACAAAAGACATGTTTTTATCAATTATTACTCTATGCTCTCTCTGCAAGTCTTAAGTATACCATTTTTACCCTATTATTAAACTACATAGGTTAAGAAAACTAGCTTTTTTAAAGGTAGCTTAGGGAGAAAACAATTTGCTTTATGCACTTCTGTGAATTTTTGTTGGACCTTCAAAATAATGTGTTTTCTGAAAACTCAGTAGATCTTATGCCCCTAGCTTTGTTGTCTAAGTCAGCCTCTAAGTCAAGCTAACTGCAGAACTGGAGATTTTTTGGAACTGTGCTTTACTTAGTAGCTCCATAAAAGGTTAAAGACAGAAAAGTGCTAAATTTGTATGTGTGATTAAAAATATTTGCTGTGGGGCATAAACCTCATGTGTTGTGTTTACGAAGATCAGAACAAAAGTAAAGGAAATATATTATCAGATGGTTGCACATACTAACAGTAGTCATTCATATAGTGAAACCATTGATTTGAGTTCACGGAAGTCTGAAGGAAACCTTTACGTGCTTGGATTTCCAGACACTTAAAAAGCATTAGTGGTATCACTGATGTTCTGCACATGTGATTTTTATTTGTCTTGCTCGTATGTTAACTTTGGCACAAACTCTGACCGCAACATAACAATACCTCCCTAGATTATGCTTCATGATAATAGTTGTTAAAATGCTAATATTAATTAGCATTATAAAGATTTATATGCAAAATTGGCCACAGTTTGGGGCTTTGCTAGCAGGATACAGATGCTATAGCTAGTTTCCAAGAGACCCTTTTAGTTGTAGTATAGTCTCTGTGTAGTCCTCTCCACTGTGAAATAAGTACTAGTAAAGGAAATAGTAGCTTGCCGGATTAGATACAGCTTTTTCCCAAAAAATTGTTTCTAAATTTTATATTCTTCAAATGTGGATAAATTAGTTTACCTCCTTAGAATCAGTGTTCCTTGTCCATCTTCTGCAAGAATGTTCTCTTACAGTAACACCATAATAATAAGCCTGGTTTGAAAGTTCTCTCAGGTCCTTTACTACAAGGTTCTGGTAGTCTAAAAGAGTTTTCAAGTAAATGCATTTTTTATTTATAGTTTCTGGAAGAGAGGAGTACAATGTACCTCTCAGAGATGAACAGCATATTTTCTGTTTATTTTAGGCCATCAGAATTGTAGTAATGAGAAACCCATCCAAAAGCCATGTCACGGACACGTCATCATTACTTTAAAGTTGAAGTCATACTTTTCTCAGATTAAAATTGAAATAAGAATATGTTTCTCTCCTAAAGTTTTGTCCATCTGAATTTGTGGTTTATCTGTGACAACCATCGTTTCATGCTATGACTTCTTGTGTAGTACCTACATTTGTAGACACTAAGATTCCTTTTTGTGACAGATTTCACTTATAAGTATTCTGTCTGGATATTTACTTTGATACTCTGACTTCTAAAATCTGGAGACATCTTTTTATGCTGATCCTCTTTTAATTCTTGGCACAATGACATTGTATTCTGATAATCAGCCATGTGGGAAATAGTTCTCTTTTCAAAGGAAGGCAAGAATGTGTGTCATTTGACTTTTTAAATTTAAACTTTTTAATTGTATGTATGTTAGAATTTTAATGAAGCAGGTTGGTTTTTCTTTCCTTTGTTTCTCTCTCACAAAGTGCAAAATACCCTCTTTTCTTTTCCTGGCAATACCATTCATTCCCAATAGGAAGCATTTTTATTAATACCAGCTTGGCATTTCTTTCTTCCTGCTTCTTAAGTCTAAGAGCCAAGCTGGGCCTCCCTCATCCTTCTCTCACAATAGGTTTTTTCATCAGGCGAGAAAGAAAAAGAAAGAAAAAGAAACAAAAAAGTGGTATTCCAATTAAAACATAGTACTTCACACTAGCCACAGGTGAATTCTGCTGATTTTTTAAGCAGTCACTGTATACTCAGCAAAGCCTAGCATGCATGAGAAATGTATAAATCAGATTTAAACATACTGATGTTATTTATTATGAAAAAGAAATAATTTGGAAAAATCAGGTGTATTGTCTTAAATAATTTTTAAAAAGTTAAGAAGAATTCAGGCTAATAAATTGAATACTGTATTTCCGATAATTCAACGAGGTAGAAAAAATCTTTATAGCATTGCATTGAGGGGAATCTAAGGATATCTGTAGACAGGAGATTAGAAGGATGATGCTAAAGTGATATTGGAGCAAAAGACAAGCTTGCTTCTGGATTTCAAGAAAGCTTTTGTATCTCTGAAATCTTAATCTCAGAACACAAGAGCAAATTATTGTTACTACATTTTGTTATAAGAAATGCTAAAGCTTCTTGTATTATTAGCCAAGCTCCTCTATTTTAAATTGATGAAAAGGGAGGAATTACTGATGCCTTTGGGATGCTTTCATTTTGTGAGATCTGAACTGCAGTTGTTAAATATGCCTCTATTTATTTTTATTTACCAAAGAGTTAAAAGACAAAAAGCTACAGTAGAGTCATGAGGAAAATGTACCTGTGAGGGCAGATATAGAACAGATGAAGACTTAGTAACTTCACTGAACAGTGGCTGAAGGCATATAGACTCTGCAAGTATTTTAGAGCCAAATACACAGCTAGGTATATTCCTGTGAAACATGCTGCTATATGATTGAAAGTGTGGTGCAAATTAGAAAAAGAAGATTGATGCTGAGAATCAGAAGAAAGCTGTCGGCAGACATCTTATGTTATGAAATAACTTTTTAGGAATATATTGAGTTCTGTATTTCTGAGCACATTTTTAAGGGAAGCAAAACTGCTTAAGTTAGTACCTAGGTCGTGCTATCTAGATTTCCCTTTTTTTTTCCAATGAATGATTTAGGTTTGAGATTCTTCTTTTTATTACTGTGCAGCTATGATAGTTAATGGACTGATATGATAATGATTAATGTTTTGCCTTTTTCTTGACATTAATAGGAGTTTTTAATACATTCTTAGCATAAAGAATATAACAATTATAAATTCTATCAGATTTGATTCAGAGTAGGAAAGAGTGCATCTATATTTCATGATACTGCAGGCTTTGATCTGTTGTGTACCCCACAGAGAAGAATTATAAAGATTCATTAATAGTCCTTTTTTCCCCACAGATTTCTATATGAGTTATCTCAAATCCCCAACTTCGCAGAACGAGCTCAGTGTATTATCTTCCAGTCGGTTTTCTCTGAAGGGATAACATCAGTGCACCGGAAAGTAGATATTGTAACTCGTGTTTCCAAGGTAAGTCCTAGTGAAAGCTCAATTAAAACTTAAATATATTTTAGAGTATTTATGCTTATTTTTTACCGTAAGTGAGGAACCTTAATCCTGCTTACTGGCTTTTTAGAAAAATAAAACTATAGTAAATTTTTAGCTGCTTAAAAGAACAAAAGGAAGAGGGAAGGTGGAAGGTGAATTGCATGTGATGACCCATGGAGTACCTAGAAATTTATTTGTATTTAAATGGTAGGGTTTTATTACTTTGCATATTAAGTAGTGTAACAAATAATCTCTGTAAACTAGACATTAAATATAAGACAAGCTTAATACAGGGCCTTGCAAACTTCCTTTTTTTTGCATACCACCGTTGATGCCAATAGATGCTTGTCATATTCATTAGCTTATTACTTTCCCTTGGCATCTGTTAAATTACTGGTAACCCTGATACAGCAGAATTTTTAGTATGTGACAAAGCTCTGCCTAATATTTTCATACTATGAAAGACTAAGGACAAGATTTTTAAATTATAACAAATAAATTATGAAAAGTAGAATGAGGTTGAAATTAAGAGAGAAATGAAATAGTGGCCTAAAAGTCTAACATCCAAACCAGAAAAGTAGTTAATTTTATTTTTTTTCTAATTTGAAGATTAATTTTTGATTAGCTTTGCTTTCACAAAGTACCCATGCTCTACCCCTTTGGATTTCTTTCCAGTAGTTACTTGTTTTTTCCTTTCTGAAGAAGGCATAAATAAGGAATTAGTGTAGTATGAGATAGGGAAAGTCATATTGCCTTCAGTTTACTTATGAGCAGTTCACACTGAAACTGATTTATCCAGTGTATAAGGCTATATAGTTAAGAATTATGCCTGTGGCCTCAGATTCTCAACTGACAGATGTCTTTATATGTAACTGAAAATAATTTACTAGTTCTACATGGTGTTTCTAGAATTGTTTTCTGTTCTGAGTTATGTAATTAGTTAGTTCTTAGCCCTGTTATATCTGGATTAAGTATGGATCCAGGAACATGAATTTTCTGACGTATGAGAAGCAGACTGAATGACAGTCTGAGTCTAACCTGGTGGCAGCAAAAAGAGCACATCTCCATCTGACTGTGCATTATGCAAACTCATGATAAACCACCTCCTTGTCTGTAAGATTTTTGAGGTCTTCTGAGAATGTTTAGATATCTTCCATTAATCTTTTACTACGTAAATTGACGTAGTATTTGATGCCATATAATTTGCTTCATATGGATTACGTTAAACATGCTATCTTAGGGAGATACAGTCTAAAAAAAAGTTTCTCTTAAAGTTTTGATTATTGTACCACCTTCAGCTTCCCTTACCTACCAAGGTAAAAACAGACAAGAAAAAAACTTTAGCAAAAATAAAATTTAAAAAAAGAGGTTTTTTATATTTGCAATTAGAATTTTTGTGCCAAAGGAATTTACAGACTAGTATCCATTTTCCAGGCTTTGCTGAGCATGACAAGTGTAAAGGAAATTTTGGGTTTGATTCTGGCTTTTGGAAATTATATGAACGGAGGGAATAGGACCCGAGGTCAAGCTGATGGATTTGGTTTGGAAATACTCCCCAAACTAAAGGATGTCAAAAGCAGAGTAAGTACTAATGTTTATTTAAAGATAATTTTTCTGAAGTGATTTTGTTTTATTTTTCCTTCATCTGTCAGAAGTTTTATCTTTTATTTCTTACTATTCTTGCTTGAAAAAGCAAGGTGCTTTGTACAGTTTTCATTCATTTTCTCCTAGCTTTTCACCTCCTTCTCTTGCACATGTGTATGTTTCCATAATCTCTAATTTCTCCTCTTTAGTACTACTAGGATAATTATCTTAAGTGAGAACTTCTGTGTGTCTCTTGTATTAGCAGGGACTTAATAACAGTAGGGTAGAGAGAAGTGAGAGAGCACAGACTGCTCAGGTCTTCTCCAGTAAATGTCCCCATTCTTTTTTCATACTCCTAAATGAAGGTCGCTCTGTGTGAATAAAAATGCTTTAAAAATCAGGTTTAAAAACAAAATATCAGTAAAAGTTCATTGTAGCCTATACACTTACAAATTATATATAAAGGATCAAAGAGATGTCACACCCAACAAGATACTTCCAGGGTTTTTTTTAAATTGTCGGTTAAATGGATGTAGGACATGAATTTTGAGTGGCATGCACAAGAAAATGCTCATAGATGGCAGTAAATTATTTTGTCAAAAACTGAGAAGCACTAGCTGTTTTTTGATTAGTCATGGTAGGATCAAAGTGAGGCTCAAAGGCTAGACACCTTCTGAGATGAGGTTACTGTGTTTCTTATTTCAGTAGGGCAGAGGAGATGTTAGGTAATGTAGGCAGTGGAAACACTGCTCGAAGTCATTCTTTGCCAAAACATACCTAGGCACCACATGAATATAGGAAGCAGCAAAGAATGGGAGATAGTTTTCTGCTGATGTTGGTATAGACCTGGAGTGTGAGGAAGAAAAATCTTTCAAGCTCTTCCACTTTTCTTACGTGAAATGCTTCCTTGACTACAAGAGATGTAGATTTTATGGTTTTGTTCCCCATTATGCTTCATATATATAGGAATGCATTTGTGAGACAGGCAACATCAGCAAAATTGTATATCTGTGGAGCATTTTGGTCTACTTGTGTATGTTATCATTAACAAAGTGTAGAAACACATTTAATGAACTGTGCAGTCAGCAACTGTTTTAATGAAAGCTTTTTCCATAGGATTTGAGTCCTTTGTCTCCTAAAGACATTGAGGTACTGGAGGATGTCCAGAGATCAACAAAGCTGGTAAAGAGTCTGAAGCACAAGTCTTACAAGGAGCAGCTGAGGGAGCTGGGGTAGTTTAGCTTGGAGGAAAGGAGGCTCAGGTGAAACCTTATCACTCTCTACAACTCCCTGAAAGGAAGCTCTAACCAGGTGGGGGTTGGTGTCTTCTCCCAAGTAGCAAACGATGGGATGAGAGGTAGCAGCCTCAAGTTGTTTAAAGTTTAGCTTGGATATTAGGAAAAATTTCTTCACTGAAAGGGTTATGAGGCATTGGAACAGGCTGCCCAGAGAGGTGGTGGAATCAATGTCCCTGGAGATGGCGTTTAGGAATATAGTTTAGTGATGGACTTGGCAGTGCTGGATTTGCAGTGGGACTCAATCATCTTAAAGGTCTTTTCCAACCTAAATGATTCTGTGATTCTAATTCTTACTTTCCTCTTCACTGTGATGGTTCAGCTGTTCCATATGATCACTTTTTTCCCAGTCCTACTGCATGGACAAGACACAATACAAACAGCAGCTTAACTAAAACCAGGCCAAGTTTCCCATTACTCAGGTATTTGTTGGCTGGCTAGCCACCTTGAAGAAAAATGTAAAACTCAGCTTTGTCTGACTTTTCTCAGTAGAAGTACTAGGTTTAGTCTCACTCTTCCATCTACCTATAAACTTCATAGAATTTAGTAATCTCTGGGACTGTCCAATGTGGCTGAATTTAGCAAGCATATTCCAAAATTATGCATTATGAAAAGGAGTGAGTGATATAAAGTATAACTGCATAAGACTTGTTCCTTAGCAAAACAAGCTAAAAATTACATTATTTCCTGGTAGCCGGAATGAATATGTTATTAGTTTACATTAGTCTCCAAAACTTTGAGTAAAAAATCAAAGGGTCCAGTTTCTAGAGGTCGACATGAAACCTCAGAGATAATTGATAGACTGTATTTGCAAAGGAGAAGAATGCAGGGTCTTGTACATTTGAACATTAAGGTATTCTTCCTGTGTCCCAGTACTCCCTTCTCATGAATTACCAGCAAGCACGTCTAAGTGAGCTGAATTCCATGAGCTAAGGTAAAGAGCCAATGCTGAATATCTCTTATTTCACATAAAAGTTGTTTGTTATCACATGAGCTTAGAAAGTTACTTTTTATAGAGATTTTTTGACCTGCCAGAAATGGCTTCTAAAACTGTTACACATGCAGGGTGGCTTTTTCTGCATGACAGCAGTCACTTACTTAGTTAAGAATTTTGCTGGTGTATGATACTAATAAAATATAATGTGCTGCAGACTCTCGTATAGACAAGGCAGCTCTGTACAGGAAGTCAGACATTGTTCACATACAAAGGTTTGTTCTGATACCTGTCAATATAAAATATGAAGACACATCCAAAAAACTTCAAAGACATTCCAGATATAATTCCCTATATCATGGTTCTTTTGTATTGCTGAATGTAATGTGTAACTTTTCCTTAGTTCGTCTGGCCCATGCTGACCCAATGACATGTAACAAAATAAAATACTGTATACTGTTGTGTGCAGGAATATGGAAATGGTGATTCCATAAAGTGGGAATTAAAATTCATATTTATATGGTAACAGGGCAGGAGATGTATTTCTTAGTTGCATGCTGTCTGATTTCATATTTAGAATAAAATATGCGAAGTATCCATGCCTTTTTTGGATCTTTCTTATAGATGATTGAGACTATAGGAATCAAGAAATTCTGTTCCCCTTAATGTATCTGGGGTGACTGTAATAATTAGTTTATATTATGTTTAAGAGTAATATTATTGAATAATATTTTTATTTGAGTTAATATTATCATTCTGTAATGCCTTCGATTATTAAATAAAACTTGGGGACAGCTTCTTCCATGTATTCTTCTCTGCATGTATTTTTGCCTGGTATTTAAAACCAAAAGAAGCTCTAGATCTAGTAGTAGCGGTATGATGAAGCTGATATTGTAAAAGATGAATTTTTTTTGGTCAGTAATGCTAAGGCTAAAAAAATATTGGGAATGCTATTTCTCACAGCAATATAAAATAACAATCCATTTTATTTGAAATAGAGTACATTTTCACTCACTTGAATCGTGTTAATCACACATTTTAAATTTTTCCTAGGATAACGGTATTAATCTCGTGGATTATGTCGTCATATATTACCTACGCCATTGTGATAAGGTAAAGGATTGATTTGTTCTATCAGCCTCTCCAAAAGTGGGTTTCTTTAAGAGATGGTAAAAGGGTTTTAATAGCTTTATAGAAATCTGAACATAGTACCTCTGATGGGAAAATAAAATCCATTTCTTTTGCTTTCTTATGATAGTTGTGTACCTCAGTAGGCATGAAATTGCCTGTAAGTTTTAAGATAAGACCTTGGAAAGTTGTACATTGGGTGTTGAGTGAACCACTGCAGGCAATTAGCTGTGACTGCTGCAGACTGGACAGGTGGTCGCTGCAGCCCTGTCTTACTACATCTGAGTTGCTGTAACATTGTAAAATTTCTTCTGATGTCATTATATTGGAAGGCAAAAGTATGATTTCTCTCTTAGGACAAAATGCAAGGACAGGTTGGTATTTTAAGATAGGTGAGTCAGCTGATGGGGATGAAGTTGGGGATTGAAATGCTGCTTTGAGTGAGTTACATTCTATTGTATATGATACTCCTCTGTATATGCATTTATACATATTGTATACATTCATATATTAAATATTTATATTTTTGGTATCGGCAATAGCCAAACTTATTGAGTGGAAAATTTGAACTATTGTATTTTAAATGAAAATGTCACTATTAATTGATTTTAAGAATGTGATTGCTTATTTTTTTCTTCCTTTTTTAAAAATTCTTACATAAAGTTGTTGAATTGATGAGTTAGCAGTTGTGAGATATGTAGATTTGTATCAGTTTTCTTTCTTTAGGGTTTTTGGGTTTGTTTGTTTCTCTTTTTTCTTGTATTTTCTGTTGTTGGTTTTGTTGGGGTTTTTGGGGGGATTTTTGTTGGGGTTTTTTGGGGGTTTGGGATTTTTGTGCTCTCTAATTAATTTATTTGAATATTTCTGCAAACTTTCTACTATACTGTAATTTTACTTCATGGAATTTTGTGAAACAAAACAGTATATGTTCAGTGGGAGGAAATAAACACAGTGTAATTGTCATCCATTGCACTTTCTCCACCAAAATGTTCATATCTTTATAACAATAAATTAATTTTTTCCCC
>VZTH01018405.1:0-58724 GCA_013397815.1 Aleadryas rufinucha | reverse complement strand
CAGTGGGACTCAATCATCTTAAAGGTCTTTTCCAACCTAAATGATTCTGTGATTCTAATTCTTACTTTCCTCTTCACTGTGATGGTTCAGCTGTTCCATATGATCACTTTTTTCCCAGTCCTACTGCATGGACAAGACACAATACAAACAGCAGCTTAACTAAAACCAGGCCAAGTTTCCCATTACTCAGGTATTTGTTGGCTGGCTAGCCACCTTGAAGAAAAATGTAAAACTCAGCTTTGTCTGACTTTTCTCAGTAGAAGTACTAGGTTTAGTCTCACTCTTCCATCTACCTATAAACTTCATAGAATTTAGTAATCTCTGGGACTGTCCAATGTGGCTGAATTTAGCAAGCATATTCCAAAATTATGCATTATGAAAAGGAGTGAGTGATATAAAGTATAACTGCATAAGACTTGTTCCTTAGCAAAACAAGCTAAAAATTACATTATTTCCTGGTAGCCGGAATGAATATGTTATTAGTTTACATTAGTCTCCAAAACTTTGAGTAAAAAATCAAAGGGTCCAGTTTCTAGAGGTCGACATGAAACCTCAGAGATAATTGATAGACTGTATTTGCAAAGGAGAAGAATGCAGGGTCTTGTACATTTGAACATTAAGGTATTCTTCCTGTGTCCCAGTACTCCCTTCTCATGAATTACCAGCAAGCACGTCTAAGTGAGCTGAATTCCATGAGCTAAGGTAAAGAGCCAATGCTGAATATCTCTTATTTCACATAAAAGTTGTTTGTTATCACATGAGCTTAGAAAGTTACTTTTTATAGAGATTTTTTGACCTGCCAGAAATGGCTTCTAAAACTGTTACACATGCAGGGTGGCTTTTTCTGCATGACAGCAGTCACTTACTTAGTTAAGAATTTTGCTGGTGTATGATACTAATAAAATATAATGTGCTGCAGACTCTCGTATAGACAAGGCAGCTCTGTACAGGAAGTCAGACATTGTTCACATACAAAGGTTTGTTCTGATACCTGTCAATATAAAATATGAAGACACATCCAAAAAACTTCAAAGACATTCCAGATATAATTCCCTATATCATGGTTCTTTTGTATTGCTGAATGTAATGTGTAACTTTTCCTTAGTTCGTCTGGCCCATGCTGACCCAATGACATGTAACAAAATAAAATACTGTATACTGTTGTGTGCAGGAATATGGAAATGGTGATTCCATAAAGTGGGAATTAAAATTCATATTTATATGGTAACAGGGCAGGAGATGTATTTCTTAGTTGCATGCTGTCTGATTTCATATTTAGAATAAAATATGCGAAGTATCCATGCCTTTTTTGGATCTTTCTTATAGATGATTGAGACTATAGGAATCAAGAAATTCTGTTCCCCTTAATGTATCTGGGGTGACTGTAATAATTAGTTTATATTATGTTTAAGAGTAATATTATTGAATAATATTTTTATTTGAGTTAATATTATCATTCTGTAATGCCTTCGATTATTAAATAAAACTTGGGGACAGCTTCTTCCATGTATTCTTCTCTGCATGTATTTTTGCCTGGTATTTAAAACCAAAAGAAGCTCTAGATCTAGTAGTAGCGGTATGATGAAGCTGATATTGTAAAAGATGAATTTTTTTTGGTCAGTAATGCTAAGGCTAAAAAAATATTGGGAATGCTATTTCTCACAGCAATATAAAATAACAATCCATTTTATTTGAAATAGAGTACATTTTCACTCACTTGAATCGTGTTAATCACACATTTTAAATTTTTCCTAGGATAACGGTATTAATCTCGTGGATTATGTCGTCATATATTACCTACGCCATTGTGATAAGGTAAAGGATTGATTTGTTCTATCAGCCTCTCCAAAAGTGGGTTTCTTTAAGAGATGGTAAAAGGGTTTTAATAGCTTTATAGAAATCTGAACATAGTACCTCTGATGGGAAAATAAAATCCATTTCTTTTGCTTTCTTATGATAGTTGTGTACCTCAGTAGGCATGAAATTGCCTGTAAGTTTTAAGATAAGACCTTGGAAAGTTGTACATTGGGTGTTGAGTGAACCACTGCAGGCAATTAGCTGTGACTGCTGCAGACTGGACAGGTGGTCGCTGCAGCCCTGTCTTACTACATCTGAGTTGCTGTAACATTGTAAAATTTCTTCTGATGTCATTATATTGGAAGGCAAAAGTATGATTTCTCTCTTAGGACAAAATGCAAGGACAGGTTGGTATTTTAAGATAGGTGAGTCAGCTGATGGGGATGAAGTTGGGGATTGAAATGCTGCTTTGAGTGAGTTACATTCTATTGTATATGATACTCCTCTGTATATGCATTTATACATATTGTATACATTCATATATTAAATATTTATATTTTTGGTATCGGCAATAGCCAAACTTATTGAGTGGAAAATTTGAACTATTGTATTTTAAATGAAAATGTCACTATTAATTGATTTTAAGAATGTGATTGCTTATTTTTTTCTTCCTTTTTTAAAAATTCTTACATAAAGTTGTTGAATTGATGAGTTAGCAGTTGTGAGATATGTAGATTTGTATCAGTTTTCTTTCTTTAGGGTTTTTGGGTTTGTTTGTTTCTCTTTTTTCTTGTATTTTCTGTTGTTGGTTTTGTTGGGGTTTTTGGGGGGATTTTTGTTGGGGTTTTTTGGGGGTTTGGGATTTTTGTGCTCTCTAATTAATTTATTTGAATATTTCTGCAAACTTTCTACTATACTGTAATTTTACTTCATGGAATTTTGTGAAACAAAACAGTATATGTTCAGTGGGAGGAAATAAACACAGTGTAATTGTCATCCATTGCACTTTCTCCACCAAAATGTTCATATCTTTATAACAATAAATTAATTTTTTCCCCATTCACAAAACAATTAGTTCTCCAACCTATGAGTTTTCCATTATTACAGACTGAAATCTTTTCAGGTATATGCATATTTTAAATTCAGTAGTATATGCATATACTTAGGACAGCAATGTTGTATTAATACCATTTATACATATTTTACTTGTTAAAATTCCACTGGAGATATTGCTTTGAACCTTGTAAAAGTTTTTTGTTGGTTGGTTGGGGATCGTTTTGGTTTTGTTTCATTTTGTTTGGGGGTGGGCTTCTGTTGGTTCTGTTTGTTTATTTGTTTTACTTCTCATTGTTTTTTCTTACTGTGCTAAAAATAAAATATGTACTTAGGAGTTCCATACAGACTTTAACCCCTGTGATTTATTTAGCCACATAAGCCTTCAACTGTGTCTTTTTATCAGTGTAAACTGCTTCAGGAAAAATATGAATAGGGTTTTCAATTAATGCTTATAAAGTGTGTGTGTTTTTAATGAATTGTGAGAGAGTGAAACCACGAAGTTTTGGCATAAGATCACTTCTTGCATTAAAATGGGCATTCCTGTTATCTTTTTTAAGCAACTTCTAATCCCTTATCTAAACCTTTATTGACATAAAATTAACTGAAATGTTGTGAGTTTAATGTTTCAAAGTACAAAATGAGCACAGTTTGCTTTACAACATCTAAAAGGAAGTTTCAGTACTCAGAATGGTCAGTATTTAATCTTGAATGAGATGCTATTTTAGCAAGAATGATTTAAAATATGCTATTTTTGTAATTTTATAATACTGTTTCATAGATGAGAATTTTTTAAAAAAAAAAGCAGTTTATTTCACTGGAAATGCATTCAATTTTCATAGTGGCCCATCTGTTTGTTTGTTTAGGAAGCAGGAACAGACAAGAGTATTTTTCCTCTACCAGAACCACAGGATTTTTTCCAGGCCTCCCAAGTTAAATTTGAAGACCTAATAAAAGACTTAAGGAAACTGAAGAGAGATCTAGAAGGTAACTGGGAACTTTCACATTTGTTCTGCTAACAGCAAAGTGCCACTTAAAATGTGATCTTTATGAGGTTTTCTTATTGCTAATTAGGTTTATAGTGTTGATTCATTTAGAGTTTTTACACTGTGGCACAAATTACTCACATAAATTAGAAAGAAAAAAAATTTAACTCATGGCTTAATAAAAATGAAAATAGAGATCCTGAAAAGTAATTTTCCCTTTTACAATCGAAAGGCCCCTAAAGAAATCTTTCTGAATATTTCTTTAGTTATGTGTGAATTTTCCTCTGGCTTCTCCAGAACTGTGTTTAACTCTAGATATCTGTTAGCTCCATAACATAAATACTTTCTTCAGTACTTGTGTAACAACAATTTAAAAGCTACAAGAAAGAGTTGAATACTATTAATGTAGAAATAAAACACAGCTTGCCAAGGCAGAGCAAAGGGAAATGGAAAGCTCCAGTTCAAAATATTTTCACCCTGGGACATAAAATAAACATTTAAAATGTTTATTATAAAGAGGGGCTCAGAAACCCAACTCATCTATCAATCAAGGTACTGAGTGGAAATAAAGTAGGAAGAGTTGTTCTCTTAAGTATTCCAAGCAGTTTCTTTTCTATTTTGTGCTACATACAATTTTCTGAAATAAATTCAGCAAATGATGACTGAATATTTTAAGCCTTTTCTTGTTACAGAAAAGTTTGTACTTTACTAAGACAGTTCTGTGTAGAAGATGGAGTTTAGAAAGAGAATCTGCATAAAAACCTGTAAAAACTTCTACATTTAGATTTGCATCTTTGCACCAGAATGGAAGAGTCCTTTTATAATCAGAGTTGAACAAGATAATTGTTTTCAAATTTTTTCAATGTAAGGCGCTGAAAACCGTTACAAAATAGTTTATGCTTACAGCTAGGAATTGCTGGATTAGGTCACTACCATCCTTAGGATAATTTCAAAGGTTAATAGTGGTAGGAAAGTATCAGTTGTTGTTTGTTCGACCCGGGCATAAGTGAGTGCTCTATCTCCTCTCATCGCTTGGCCCTCTAAGCCCCTTGGCCTGCCCTCTTTTGGGCTAGTTTTTGCAGAAACATGATCTGTGTTTGATCTTGTACTTTTTCAGCATGTAGTCCTGCTGTCATACATCTTAGTCATGCAGGATCTGCATTGAGGCTGGGGCATTCACATCATATTTGTTCTACATTGCAAAGACGCAGACAGCGAGCAGGAAAAGCTAAACTCTTTAACTCTTGAAATAAAAACTTCAGCTTTCTTGTAATCACTGATTTCTGTTTTCTAAACCAAATTTTGTAGCGATTTATAGCAAATCTAGAAAAAATGTGATGCTGAGATTGTTTTCATAATTCTTTGTAAAGGTGTATGTTAAACCCAGCCAAAGCAATTAACATACAAAGTTAATGACAGCAAAGATTTGAAACCAAAAAGGTTGTGGAAATGTTTTCAGATGTTGGGATTTTATCTCTTAGAAATATGCAACAGATTCTAACAAGCATTCCCGTGATTATTTCTCTTACATTTAAACAAAAAAAAAAATCACTTATATAAGAATTTATCTTTTTCAAAGATTCCCTTTCAAATTTCTTTCTTCCGTTAATGCTCTGGTTAATTTTTAAATCAAAATTTTAATTGAAGAGGTTATAATTTTAACACGTACAACAAAGATTTGATGAGTCTCTGTAGTTTATTGTAGCCATTAAAAAGTTGTGGCTGCTGGCAGAATACCAGTGAAAGTCTAAAACTGAAACAGATGTGAATAGCAGAAACCAAGTCCAGAGAAGCGTCGGGCCCAGCTATCCAGACAGGCGCGGCCCTTCAGATGTAAATAATTTGAACAATATTAACTGGGGCTGCCTCTGTTATAGGGTCCATTGGATTTATTTCACAGTTTGTTGGCTAAGGTAGTCTCAAGCAGATTACCTTGGAAGTGGGATGAGACAAAGGTAATAAATGGAAGAGGGGTTTTCATTGTGTCATTAGGGAATGAACTAATGTTCCTGTTAGTGACTTCCCTTTTTTCTGAGATTTGTAAGGAATGATTAACAAAAAAAAGAAGTCTATCACTTCTTGCAACTGAAACGGCAATTTTGATAGCTACTTTTCATGGTAGTTGTGGTTTAGTATTTAAAAATATATTTGACTAGTTTATTAAGGTATTCATTTATGTTTGTAACATGGATATTAACATAGGAAAAATGGAGTTATCGTGAGTGTTGTGTCTTAATGATATAAACCTCTGGTCTGAAATACCTAGACACTGTGGAACCGAAAGTTCAAATCTAAATGGAACACAAACCTTTTCATCCTTTTCAGATAAACAGATTGAGTTCCATACAATTTGCTATTTTTAAGTCTTTCAGATTAGACTTTAAAGGTACAGACTAACTTTACTCTGAAGGGATTAGACTGAAGTTACAATCAAGAATTCAAAAAAATTTTTGGAGAACCTTAATCCAACAGGTTTTTAAAACATATTCCAGAACAAACATGTTAATCATGAGCGTTTTAGGTTGAAAAGAATGAGAAACAAAAATATGCATTTTATAGGGCTTTTGACGGGAAAGAAGTGAGTATTAGATGATGAGATGAAAATTTTAGAGTGAAATCTGGTTCCACTCTGACATCCCACTAGAAAGAAATTTCTGTAAACTCAGGTTTTCACTCCAGGTCTTGTTGGTGTATTTCCAAGGTTTTCAAATCTACACAGTAGATAAGCAGATACATTTATTCATTTAACATGTGCTAGCTTTCCAATTAATCTTTACAGTTATGGAAAGAAAAGGTTTTGCTTTGGCAAAGATTGTAAGACATCTTATTCCTTTTCTAGGGCAATGAATGATTTCCATGTTTTCCATTCTCTGTAATCAAATATGATTTACCTTCTAATTTGGACAATGCCACTTGGTATTCTTGAAATTGGTATTCTTCTAGAACTAGCACAGAATGTTTTAAATGTGTAATCATAAGAAGATTTTCAGAAAGAAAGCCACTTTACCAAGGTTTGATAGGCTAGTATAAGTTTTACCATGAATCCTTTTATTAATCTATGTCCAAAGTTGAACAATTTTAATTAAATCAAAATTGGTTGCACTGTAGATTGTTTCCATCTGTCATACTCATTCCTCTTCTTTGCAGTATAGTACATAAAATTTTAAAATTTTATGCTGCTCTGTAACTCAAAAGAAAGCAATAGTAGATGCCTTATGTAATTTACTGTGATGTTCATTAGAACTTTTTTGTATTCTTGACCTTAACAAATGGTATTTATTGAATTGTTAGAAATGGAAACCAAGATATGTCCACTCTAAGTATTTTCAAGAGTCACACTTCTATTTCTCATAATTAATTAAATTTCCTACAAGATTGTAACATTCTGATTCCATGGAAAATCCACATACTATTTACTTTCCCCCCTTTCATGGCCACCAGTAGAAATATTGGTTACAATTACCATACTAATATTTTTTTCAGTACTTTATATATGTTTTAAATTTTTATTAATTTAACTCTGTGTGAGTAAATATGTGGGTGTTTGCACACACACGCATGACAGAAAGGAAATAATCTAAAATAAAAAGAAGACATTATGGATCTGCTGTACAACAGGCAGTTGGAGACAGAAGGCATGGTTTCCTATTGGGCACCTCTTAACCTAGTTGTTGACAGATCTGTATCTTGCATAAGTATATAACCCCCAACTTTTCCCCATTTAAATAGGAGAACTTCATCAAAACTTGAGTTTATGACAACTCCATTTTGTAAAATTGCGTAGTCCTTATGAAAAGATTAAAAGGGAAGTAAGTAAATCTATGCATGAAAAGTTGAGAAATCACAATGTTGTGTTGGTCATTTTCACACTATTTTTTATACAGAAGCATTACAAGTATCTTAAAATCATAGAGAAGTGCAGGTTGGTGGGTTGGAATGTACATCTGGAGGTCCTGTGGTCCAGAGCCTTTGAGCAGGAATAACTTCATATTTAGATCATGCTGTACAAGGCCATAATCAGCTGAGTTTTGAATCTAAGGATGGAAATCACAACGCCTCTCTGGGCACCTGTTCCAGTGCTTAATTGCCGTCTTGAATATTTTTCTTTATCCCATGTGAAAATTTCCTGTGCTGCAACTTGTGACTATTGCTCCATTTTCTTTAGATGTGTGTTCCTGAAAATGTCTGTCTTCGTCTTCTCTCTAGTTATTTGTTAGATAGTTGAAGTGAAAATCTAGATCCCCAGCCCACTTTCTCTGTTCTGGGCTGAGCATACTGGGCTTCCCCTGCCTCTTTTACAAGTGCTTCATTTACTTTTCATTCCTTAATGGCAGGACAATATAAATAGTCTTTTTCAGATATGTATATATATTCATATATAAATAAAATATATTCTTGTTCACAGAAACAGGTCCAGTGGACAGGATGTGACTAGCAAACACCATGCCAGTCATATCACTCTCTAAATAATGTTTCTTAGCATGGCTGGATTGACCAGACTAAACTGTTGCATCTACACTGCTCACATTCAGTGCCTCTTCAAGTAGCTATGTATCACATTCTATTGCAAAGCATAGAAGAGAATTTAGAAATAAGAAATCGATGGAAGTTGAAAAGGGTCACTCATTCTCGATTCTTTCAGCAACTGTTACTATAAAGAGTCAAGGGGGAAACAGCTGAAAGAAAAAATAATTGGTTCATGCAGACTAAAACTCTGATTTTCCAAATTTAAAGTACTGAAAAACATCTGGATTTATCAAGGATTATAAGAGAATATATTTATCATTAGGAAAACATACAAAGGCAGAAAAGTTTAATCAGTATTATTCACAAGAAGTTAATTTAAAATTCCTAAATGTCTTTTCCCATCAGAGTCTTCAAACTGAGTGAAAGGGTTTTGCAACAAAGTGTCCCTTAATTAACTAGAGACTGGTTTTGTTCTAGAGATTAATTGATGTTTTCAGTTTATAGATTGAGGTAGTTTCAGCTCTCATTGGATTTCTACGTATGCATAGATGGAGAAATGAATCTGATGTGTTATCATTTATTCAGGTGGAATTATTTAGTTCATACGTCATACAGCCTTCAGTAAAGTCTGTTCTGTGGACTGGAGTTTTGGTGTAATTGTGATACAGTAATAATCAATAGCACAAGGATTACAATGTCGAGCAGTTTTGTCTATTGTTTGATTTCCTTGATAGTAAGGTTACTGGAGCACATAATGAAAATTGTAAATATTATATCAGGTTTGAGTATTAACTTTATAAATAAGTTGTAGGATCAATAGCTATTTCTCAATAAAAGATGATTGCCTATTCCATTACAGGAGGATAGTATTCAAAAAAGTGTCAAACATACTCTTCTAAAGTATTTTCAACCAATTGAAGCGTTAGTCTAATTTAAATTAAATGTTTTAAGTCAATTTAAAAGAGGAGCTTAAATGTCTGACTAACATATATGTAAAAAAATCTTCAGGAGAAGAGAAGTTGTATGATAATTTACAGGACTTACTTGCTTTTTTTTCTTCATCTTAGTTTTATGTTCTTCAAAATTTTGGAAGTGCAACCAAGTAGAAATTTGAACTGGGTGGTGGAACATGACGAGTCAAATAGATGCATTTTATTTCTTTAGGTAATAGCATAAAAGTAGCATGTTGTTTTGTATGTGGTTTCACTGGTTTTGCACAGTCCAATATTTACAGTATCTATTTTGAGGCAATGCAGAGTGGTGTAAGGAAAAGAGCAAAGGATGGCTTTGTACAGGAAAAGTAGAGTTTTTTGCAAGAGTTGACACTCTTTCCTTTCTTAGAGTTTTCTGACCACTTTTTGAATAGTCTCGTGCCTCAGCAGGATGAGATGTCTTTCAGTTTGTTTTGATTTAGAAAGATCCAACACAGGCGTTAAAAATGCATTTTCTATATGTGCATTGGATTTTATTTTATACTAAAACTAACTTTTTGACAGTGTTCCACTGGTAATGTTCATATGTGAATACATTTTGTAGGAATTTTTCGAAGTGGATAATTTATTAAAATTTAATTAGATTTTTTAGTTTTTGATAAAAAAAGATCATATGGAATTGTTTAAATAACATTCAGATATATAATAGAGGAGCAAAGCAGTAATTTTTTTAAAGAGTTTATTCCCTGAAAGCAGATGTCTGCATGTGTGCACAAAGGCACAGGGAGAAAGCTTTCGGTTGGTTAAACAATGGCATGCTGTTAATTTTTTCTTTTATATTTTTTTTTTCTTTGGCTAAAGAATTCTTGGAAATTTCTTGTTAAAAATCTATCTTCAAATGTTAAGATTCTAAAATGAATCTTGGAAATACCACCGTTATGATTTTCTGTGCAGTTTTCTGTGTGCCCTCTTAAATAAATAAATACACGTGTATATGTTAAGCATTAGTTACGTAACTATGAAGGATACATCTGGGAGCAGGTAGTGTGCATCTGGGAACAGGAGGAATATTGTCCCCATCAATGTGTATGATAGATAATGAATTGTGTAGTTTGGAGAGTGTTAAATGCTAGTGTTGGGAGGAATGGTGATTTCATATTTATGGACCTCATCAGCTTTTCCTCTTTGCGGAAGCGTGCAGTAAAAGTCAAGACAGATTTCTGCTAGAATTGAGACAGTCACGTATCAAAGATGGAAAGTGCATTAGTTCAGACCATGGGATACAAATTAGTAATAGTGAGGCTAATTAGCACTTTGAGAAGTGTTCCTGCTAATATTGCAGGTAGTTTATGAATTTAGTTGATTTTAAATCTAAGCTGAATGCTCCAACTGAACCAGACTTCTACCAACTTGGTAGAAGAATTAATTAGGTCGAACTTTATGATCTGTCTTGCACATAAAATCAGAGATCCAGCAATAGAGAGGAAAATAGGAGGTCACTTCTCTGGCTTCTACAGTTTCAGCTCATAAACTGTTTCAGCCACTGCCCAAATCTCTTCTGTCTGATCCCTTATTCAGTACACTAAATGATAAAATGTTTGAAAGGTCTTTTTTTTTCCTTAGCACTGTAAAAGTCTTAGTTCATCTGACAAAAATATTATTCTTGCTTCTTAAAAATGTTGTCTCCCTCTCAATTACCCAGACAAGACTCTTCAGTTTCAAAATATTCATTATTTTGTACTGTTTGGAGAGAAGGGAAATGTTCCAGTTTCTCAGCAGATTCTGCTAGCACACAGTTCTACACTCTTGACAGCTCTTAATAATGTGTGGAGTTCTGTATGTTTGGATCTTGACACTTTACAAAAATTTTCTACTAATCATGTGTGCTGGAATCACTTAAAGACTGGACTGGCAAATTATGAGGCTTTAGTCGTTATAACCATTTATATGTACTGTTCAGTCCCTTGCAGTGTGCTTCTCCGCTGAAGGGTGCCCTGAATGTAAACTACCATTTCAGAAAGAGTACATTAAGCAGAGGCTCAAATATGTTGCTATGGTGTGAAAAATATTTAGTCTTACTAGCATTCTTTGTTCATTTTGCTAAGTGTATTCTTGGGAAACAATTTTAACAGAAAGGTTTTTAAATGATTTATATAAAATGTTGATGCCCTTTCACCAAACAAGGAGCTAAAAAATTTTCTTTTACGTTAGTTGAAACTAATGTAGGCCTGAAAGTGCCTATGTATGCTATCACCAACTCTAAAAGTTCAAAATGCTGTTGAACTTAAGATAAACAAAATTTCCTCAAAAGACAAAGGTAGAATATCTGATCAAACATGTGAGAATTGTCAAGATGTCTGACTCCTTCAGAACAGTTGAACTTTACAGAGTGTTTTGTATGCCACTAATTCAATTCTTTCACTTTCCACATCTTAGGACTTAACCACTGAAATGTTGTTTTCTGTCTCATTTATGTATGACAGCTAGAGAACCTAAACAGATACTCGTTTCTCTGTGTCACAAGGGAATGTGCTTCAGATAAAGACTGGGCTTTTTGCTTATTATCTTCTATCCTCTGAAAGTATTTTTTTAAGAAAAAGGAATTATTAATGTGTGAAGAAGATAATTGTATGTAGAAGCACATTTCTTCTTCTAAATTATCTCAAAATATCTTCACAGAACAGTAGCTATGCAAGCAATTAATGGGTTAGAATGGTGTATTTAGTTTTATGTGTGCTAACACTTTTTTGCATTAAATTGTTGACCTTTATTTAAGACAATAAAAACAAAGCTTGAGAACAGAGTGCTAGCACAATCTGATGTCCTTTTACATTTTCCTCAGATAGTTTTGTCTCAGAAAACTTCGCACCCCGCTTCACGACATTTCCATCTCTGCTTTGTAAAAGGCTTCTGTATTAGTCAGCCCAGCTCTGGCTTGGTGATAGGGCTTGAACATTTGTGCGTTCCTGTTGTTGACGTGTGTACGTGTATCAATACGTGTCCAAAAGGGCAAATAAAATACTGTCTCTAAAACTTTTCTGAGTCAGTAGCAGCATAGCCTCTTGCAGTTGGAAGTTGTTAAAATTCTTATCATGCTCCCACAGAATCAAGGAATCTCTTCCCTTCTGTGCATTATTTAAAGTTCTGAAAGAAAATTTATGTGCAAGTTTATTTGTAAGTGCAAAAGCTGTAGATAGTACAAAGTGTATTAAATTAACAACATCATGTGAACAGCTCCAGTAAATAGGTACCTAAGTGCCTGTAATAATAAGAGAATATAACCGGATCCTGCAACAGTGTCCAATGGGTAAACATACATCTCCAGTAACTATTTGTTTAGCTTGTAAAGTTGTTTCCAAGCAAGAAAATTAATGCAGCAAAACCAAATGAGCTAAATAATGAGAAAATTATATCACACTTGCTGAACAGTTCAAATTCATGCATTTTATCTGAGGTTTATTACGTTTTTATTTGGGTGTATAGATCCAAGTAGTGTAACAGGTTCCTGTACTGTAAAAAATCGTGGATTCTCTCATACAGAAATTTCGGGTTATTTATCACTACATTAAATTCATTTACAAATGATTCATGATTTCAAATGCTCTTCAAAACAGAAAAGGTAAGGGTTCTAAAAAAGAATTATCAAATAGTAATCCTTCTGTCAAAGATGCTTGCATTGTAACAAAATGAAAGAGCAAGCTTGGCAATGTAACCTGCCATACTCTGAACAGACAGGAACAGGGGAGGTTTAGCAGCTTTCACAGAGGCGTAACTCATAGGGGATAGTGTCAGTGACAGGTTTATAGGAATTCATGATGTTGATACTTGGTTTTGCTGTCAGGCTGATTCCTGTAAATGCTACTGGTGGGTTCTGGTGAGTAAATAGTTAGTAATTTACTGTTATCAACTTTAAACTATTTCTGGTTTTGCGTTTACTTTAAAAATGGTGCTTAAAAAATTCCGAATCGTGTCTGATTGACACAGAAATGCTCTTTACGTGAAAGTTTGTTTATGGGCCATGATTCTTTTGACAGATTTACAAGTGTCTGTGGAGTTTTAAGACTATTGCCCAATAGGCATTAAGTGAGAGACATTCTACTTTGTAAATATTTTCACTTATATTGGGGATTTTTAAAGAACTTTTTGAGCCAAGTACTGCATTAAATCTGAAGACAGTGGCAAACTGATAATCAGCAGTTTCCAGCTTTGTTTTAATGTTTTGCTAATGCTTTCCATTTCTGTGGCCAAGATTTGTAGTGGGTGAAGCATGATGTACATCCAGCAATTTGTAAGGGCTTTCAAATACTTTTGCACACTTGTATTTTTTTTTTTTTTGCAATAGCTCATTTAGAAATAAACAATTTTCAAAGTAGCATATTATATTCAATTTCACTAACATACAGGTCATACCAAGGAAAAGAACCAAAAGTTGATTACATTAGTGGAGAATTTGCATCTGTTTGAACTCAGTAATGCTGAAACAGGTTTTTATTTTCCCAAACGATTGTTTTGGAATGAGATGGTGAGAGGAGAAGTGTATGTGTGGTGGGATAGCTGTCAGCTTCCTCAGAATTCCCTCAGATTCCTCCAAATTTCAGGAAGACATTTTTTTGGAAAGCAGCTTTTCAGTATGTATTTAAAAGGAATGCATAATAGGATCCTTTACCTCCAAATCATTCTAATAAAAACTTTGCTGACATAATTTTCTTTTAAAGAGGAGAGGGTTTGTACTGTAGTGAATATGAGAACAAAATATAAAGAATAGATGTAATATTCCCTCCTGTTACAGTATTTTTAGCAAGGAAAATCAAAGCAATTAATGAAACTAGACTTTCTAGTTTTAGGGGTTTTTTATATAATGTTTGGCATGACTTTTTTCTTTTTTAACAGTATTTTTCAAGTAAATAAAACAACTAAACAAAAAACATTCTGTAACGGGAAATTCAGTGAATGCTAATTACTGGAAACTTTTTTATTATGTTGTGTAGAACAGAGGTGGGTCATACAGTTGAATGGTAGGCTTGCACCGTTACTACAAAAGCAGCTTGACAAAGACCACCTGACTTTAATATGTATCATTAAAACTGCCATTTTAATCAAAAACTTCGCATTAAATGTGTCATTAAATGCTTTTTCCTCTTCAGAATATGTCTTTACTTGTATCTGATTTGTGATTTCTTTGAACACACTTCCATCATTTCTTGCCATATCTATCCCCAAGCAAATTTGGTCAGGTTCTAAGGTTCTTCAGCCTAAAAGATCTCTTTCAAAGGCTTTAAAATAATGTAAATTATTAGAATTTGCCACCATTTACTTAACTACTTCTGTCTCATTCAATTTCATTGTTTCAAGATGA
This sequence comes from Aleadryas rufinucha, assembly GCA_013397815.1. Taxonomy (NCBI): domain Eukaryota; kingdom Metazoa; phylum Chordata; class Aves; order Passeriformes; genus Aleadryas; species Aleadryas rufinucha. The sequence continues at coordinate 44,133 of VZTH01018405.1, read as the reverse complement.
CTTAAGCATTTGAAACTGGTATCTCATCTCATTTCACTTCATTTCAAACTTTTAGAGTTTTAATCAGCATCCGGATTCACTTATTCTATGTCATCTGTCTCATCTCTCTTCATTTCTGTGCCTTTCTTCTTAGTGTTCCTCTCCTCTCATTCCAAATATTGATCTCCTTGTCAGGAGTGTTAAGATTCTTCTTAAGAATTCACTACCCTAACCAATTTTTTTCTATATACTCTATGTGTTGGTACTTCTTATCCAGCTTTTCCTGTAGTTTTTGTCATCTGATTAAGGTTAATGTTAGTAATCTCAATTTAAAAAAAAGAAATTATTGAAAGTGGTTTATATGGGCTTTCTTTTTACTTTAGGAACAGTTCGTCCTAGTCTTGGTCACTTAAATACATGGGACCTACCTGGGTAACCTTTCTAAATCTTGTGTTATTAAAGCTTGTAGGAAGCATCCAGGAAGTTGTCGATGCTTCAAATGATGCATTAGCAACACCATATGTTTTGGAAAATGCCTTTCTAGAGTGTTTTAGAGTGTGTTTAGATACTACTGTACCTACAAGCTTATTAGTCTGATACATAATCCTAGAAATTTAATTCTGTATAGATTTATATAAATTTATGTAAGAGTATTATAAAAGAATTACTGGTTTGCAGTTGTTGCAGCCTTACATGACTGTAATAATCACAGGCATTTACTGTGTTCAAAATACCTGAACATATTATATGTACTATATTTTACAGTTTTGTCATTTTGTATTTATCCAAAATAATTTCTAAATATTGCCTCATGATTTTCTGTATTTTTTTTTAAACAAAAAGAAAGAACACAAACCTATAGCTATTACTTCGTTGGAACTTACAGTCAGAAATTTACAATACTGTCTCAGTTATTTTGCTAGATCTTTTCCATCTTTAAAATTCTAATGTCTGTTGTCTTCCAAAGTAGTGTTACAATTTGCTTGATTGAAATTTCTGCAGACATAAGTATACACGCATTTCAACCAGTGTATTAAAGCAGTCTTAGAAAGCTCAAATTTTTAATGGTAAGCAGCATGTATCATAAGAAAATAACCTTAAGATGGTTATTCTTGGTTATATTGGTGGTTGATGGTTATATTCATATAAACTTCCCTGATTTCGGAAGGTTTTAATTATTAAATTAAATTATTAAAGACACATAACTGAGCAGCTAATAAAAGTCTTTCTTTCCCAATCTAGTATGTTTAAATTACCACTCCATTCTGCCTACTATCTGGCATACAAACAAATACCCATTAACTTTACACCGAATCATTTGAAAGGTTTGTCATATGCTACCAGTTACAAGACTATAGATTAAAGATAAACTTAGACTGTAGCCCAGGCCATTTTACACAACCTACATGAGTTGTGGAGGGTTGCTAAATTAAAATATACTCTTAGGTGGGAACAGGTATTTTTCAGTATTTTTTCTATAAGAATTGTCCAAATGCGTTTCTGCTCTCAATTAATTGAAAAGCTGTGATTCTTTTCAGTACATCCTGATGGTCCAAGGATATTATAAGCACAATACAACTTGCACAGTAAAATTCCTGCATCTATTTTCAACCTTCCATTGACTTTTTACACTACCTTGCAAATTTAAATTAATAAGACATTTTAATTACACAGGCTCAACTTCTGTTTCCACAGTTTTGCATTAATTTTTGTTTAATGGTGGTAGCAATGTGGTGTGAATACAGTTCATGCAGCCAAACTGTAAGTCTTAGGTTTAACTCGAAAATAAGTTTCCATCTAAATTTAGCTTCTTGGGAATGAAAAGTTGTGGAAGAAAAATCTTGTAGTGGTTCATAAATTCAGTTGCTGAATGGAAGGTAATTTCATTTTGATTCCTCTCTCCCGTCATCTTTAATGTGGAACACTGGAATGCACTAAGTTTACTAGAAGTTCTAGGCCTATTAAAATTCATTGGCAAAAAAAAATGAAGTTTTTTAGAAATTGGCATGGCATCAGTTCTTAAAATAGCAGATAGATTAAATACTAAACAAATTGCACTTAAATGTAAGTTAACTTTCTTACATGCTTCAACTGTTTCATATCATGGTCTGAGGATGGAATACTTAAGTAATGCTGAATTTCTGCATCTGTTTCAGGAAAAATGGTTGAGTATAGGATGCCTGGTACTGACTGATTAAAATCAATCCAGATACAAGGCATCCTCCACTCACCACAGAAACAGACTTTAAAGCTTTAAATTACTATCTAGAATTAGTGTGTGAGGCAGGCCATATTAGTAGCAAGCCTTAGCACATTGCAGGAGTTTTAGGAAAAATTCCTTACTAAAGACAAATTCTATTGTTTTAACACATACAGAGTTTTTTATTTCGTCTGCTAGACTAGTATTGGTATTTTTTATTTTAATGTAATTGCTGGATTCCTTAGTGCTTATTTATTACCTCTAAAGTAAGTTCAGGTGACTAGTTAAGATATAGACTCCTATGGTGGTGAAATCTACTTCTGGTACATTACTTCTGCCACAAATGTGTCTCATCTTCTTTTTGTAGCCTCTGAAAAGCAGATGAAGTTAGTTTGCAGAGAGTCTTCTGAAGAACATCTCCAGCCCTTCAAGGAGAAATTAGAGGAATTCTTCCAGAAAGGTAACCACATCTGAAAAAATCTTATTGCCAAATAGTGTAGTGGTTTACAAAGTTATGCATAATGTAAGCTGCATGAAGTATCTGTTTCCTCTGAAAATTTCTGTGGATTATGTTCCTAATGGACCTAATATATGTTAATATATGTTGATATATGTTATACAGATCATAGACATCACTTGTCAAAGATAATCGCTCCCTTGATCTCAGCCTTTCCCACTGGTTATTTTGTGCTTTGTTCTTTATTATTATTTGTAGGCAAAATGAAAAATGTATTCTTCACAGACCAAATTTATCACAGGAAATATAAAGCTTCAAAGACTTAAAAAAGACTAGAGTAAAAGACACTCTTCTAGAGAAAGTCCACAATATACATGTCATCTTTTCTCACTAGTGCGAGCTTATGAACAGACTTATTCATACTTAAAGATTTTGTCTTGTGTGAGACAGAAATAAGCATTTAAAATGTGATTTACGAGCTTGGAGTCTGGAGACAATGGGTGAAAACCAAGGTACAATTTGGTCATCAGTTGAAGACAATGTAAATGCAGGTTGCTGTTGAAAACAACAGTCCTGCTCCCTCTGCTTTCCTATACTGTGTTCTCCATCACCTGCTTCTGCCAGCACTGTTGCTTCTGGAGCTGTGCAAAATATATACAGGAAGAGACTTTCCCCCGTCTCCTTGCAGGAGTACAGTCTTTTTGGGTAAACAAAAAAAATTCTGTATTTTTGACTGAGATATTAGAATTGTTAAGAATATAATTGTGTTTCTCATAGAAATGGTGAACAGTTCAACAATTTACTATTTGAGAAGTCATTTGAACTATCTGAATCTGCTCATCCAGACAAAATATTAGTGATCATTCAGATTGTTCTAATAATTTATTAATTTGCTTAATTTTTTTATAAACATTGTCCTAATGTCTTTTTAATAACTTCATTTCATGAGGCTATCTTGTGTAAACACTTTGACAAATGAAAACAGGCTGTTTCAAAAGTCGCAGTTATATTGTACTGTTAAATAAGCTAATATTCTCCTTTGCCCTTCTCCCAGGCCATGGAGCTCAATGGATATATTTATTTCATATAATTTTTTTTTAGTTGCAGATGTATTTGGATAGTATTTAAGCAGCAAATTCCTTGCCACAGAACTTCTAAAACAAAAAATGTTATGGAAATCTTTATGTCACTGCAGGACAGTTTTAATGTCTTTGTAATGTATTTAATTGGAAATTTTCACTTACAGTTTAACATTGAGATTGTTAGTGTACTCTACATATATACATGTTTGTATTTCTACAGAACCAGTATGATCTCCAGCATGTTTCTTGATCTAGCTTGCCAAAGTATTGCAGTAATTCAGTTTTGCCCAGGTCTCGCCAGGACCCTAACCAAATGGTGTCGTCCACAATCGTATCACAGATTCTGTAATTCTTACTACACCCTGGATCTCATGAGGACTGTTGTGGTTCATGCAGAATTGGCAGCTTAGCACCACACAGCTGTTTGCTTGCTGCCCCTCCATAGGGAGGCAAAGAGGGGTGGAAGGGTGAATGAAAGAAAACTAACGAGTTGAAATACAGACAATTTAATAGGGAAAGCTAAAGCTGTGTGAACAAGCAATGCAAAATATGGAATTCAATCAACTCCTTCCCATCAGTGAACAGGTGTTCAGCCGTTTCATAGAATCATTAAGGTTGGAAAAGACTTCTTAAAAATCAAGTCCAGCCATTAACCAAACATTGCCTATTCCACCACTAAACTGTGTCTCTAAACACAACATCTACACTCCTTTTGAACTCTTCCAGGGATGGTTATTCCACTACTTCCCTGGGTAGCCTGTTTCAATACTTGATAACCCTTTCAGTGAAGAAATTTTTCCCGACATCCAATCTGAAGCTCCCCTGACATGTTTGTCCTATCACTTGTTACCTGAGAGAAGAGACTGACCCCCACATCGCTATACTCCCAGGCTAAACAAGCCCAGCTCCCTCAGCTGCTACTCATCAGACTTGTGCCCCAGACCCTTCCCCAGCTCTTTTGTCCTTCTCTGGACCTGCTCCAGCACCTCAATGCCTTTCTTGTGTAAGGGGCCTAAAACTGAACACAGGATTCAAGGTATGGCCTCACCAGGGGCAAGTACAGGGGATTTTGTCACTTCCCTCGTCCTGTTTGCCACAGTATTTCTGAGTTCCATTTAGAACACACATTTCTAAATTTCACATTACCAGGAAATTACTTCATCATGCATAACCACTGCTTTGGAAGACAAGCATCATAACTCTGAACATCTCCCCTGCTTCCTCCTTCTTTTCCCAGATTTATTTCTGAGCATAATGTCATGTGGTATGAGTTACCCCTTTGGTTGATTCAGCTTGGCCCCTCCCAGCTTCTTGTTCATCCCCAGCCTGCTTTCTGGACATTGGTATTAGAAATAGAGAAGGCCTGAATGCTGTGCAGGACTGTTCAGCAATAGCTAAAACATGGATGTGTTATCAACACTATTTTGGTCATAAATCCAATCTACAGCACTGTAGGAGTTCCCTGTGAAGAAAGTTAGCTCCACCAGCTAAAACTAGCAGAAGGAATAGCAAATCATATCAACACAGTCTCAAAAAAATAAAGACAATCCAATACCTGTTTTCTCCTGCAATGCTGAGCTACCCTATCATACTCCACTTTCTGATGAGTGGAATATTATATAAATACCCAGTTGATCTTGGAAGAAGACTATTTCTGCTTTAGATAAAATTGCAATTTAATTGTGCATTATCATTTCAAATAGAAAAACATGTTCTTCTAAATATTTTCCCTGTTTATGTCTATTGATGTGGAAATTGAGATACATTTATCTTTGTCAGTGTGACAGAAAATTTTATCCTTATGTGTGAATAATGTATATGTTTGAAAAAAGAAAGAGGATACATTCCTGCATGCTGTCTTGGGACAGTAAGTTCTATATATTATTTTCATTGGACCTCACTTTTTTAGTGAGATCTTTTATATACTAGAGAGAGCAAAACCAGATGGATTGCTTACTTGTCCACTTTTCTTATGTTCCCTTGTTTTACTTTTGCTGTATAATGTTATGCTTTATGGTATCTAATCAGACACATTAATTTTGTGTAATTTAACTTCTCATCTTGTGACATCTTATTCTACCTTTTTCTGAAAAGAGTTTTCAGTAGGTTGTCAAATTCTATAATGATTTACTCTGTTTTTCTGTCAGTCACCTGATTGATTCAGATCTTTATAATGGTGGATGGTACTTTGGCATTAGAATGGAAATCCTCTAAAATTCCACACAAAAGATACGGAAAAATAATACAGAAACCCATCTTGATTTATGGCACTAGAATAGGTGGACAAATGTCAAGCTCAGAGATGTCTGCAAACTCAGCTGCTTCTCTGAAATTAGGAGTTAGCTGATAATACTGAGCATCCGATAAGCGTCTGTTTTCAGTTTTGTTTGTTTAAAAAAGAGTTGTGGCTGGTTTAAGCAAACGTAAGAAAAAATTGTCTGTTATCTTTCTGCCAGCTCACAGCAAGTATCCAAAACTCAGATGCTTTTCTGAAACTTCTGGCTTGAAAATAGGACTGGAACTCAGAGATATTGAGGTTTTTCCCACACGCGCAATTCCCATCATTTCTAGTCAATGCAAAGTTGGAAATACTGTAAGGAAAAAAATCCTGATTTGCTTATGCTGAAATGTTTACATTTCCTAATTATAATTAATACCAATTAAATGTAATACTTGCTGTGTTGTAACAAAAAACACTGAGAGTGTTATGGAGACTGACATTCTAAAATGCTAGAGGGGATAAACTGTACTTCTGTTGATGTCAGTGCTGGTTTGTATAACTGGATGTAATGTAGCCCAGTGCCTTCAACAGGGAATTAGGTGCCAGAAGCTTTGGATTCTGTTCCCAGTTCAGCTACTTTATATGTCATGCTAGCAGAGTTGTTTAATACCCTTTTCAGAGAGCGCCCCTCTTTTCTGTACACAGAATGTTAAATAATGATTCTTGCTGGTTTTTGTAGTGAAAGATAGTCTTTGTCAAGTACTTTGCGAATCCCACATGAAAGACATCTTGTGTAAACTGTCTTGATGCTTCACTAGTTATATTTGATACGCCTATGCTTTTTGGAAAAGGCTTAGATTATTCTCAAAGTTGAAATAATCTTTAGTAAATCTAATTATATCATGTGCAACAAATGATATTAGTTTTCCTATAGTATGGAGACCTACTAATTATTGCAAATTAATATTTACTTACTGTATTTCCATTGACATGTATGAGGCAGTTAAAAATATGTTCATAATTATTTTCCAGTTAAATTGCCATGATATGCAAGAAGGCCTTTGAAATCATGAAATTATTGTGTGGTCTGGAATGCTCTTTAATTCATTAAAATCTTGCTCAGAATTTCTTAGAAGAAAACTTCTCTTTTGATATGAAACTATCTCACATAAAATCAGAATTGTTAGATGACTGTGAGAAAGATGCAAAATACTCTATTTTGAAAAGGAGGAAAAAAAATTTTGGTTACTGCAGCTATGCTGCTCACTAGAAGGAATTCTGGCCATTAACCATTGGTATTCTCCATAATGTTTCTTATTCTCCTTATGCATGCCCTCAAGAATAATACAAACGAGAAAGCAAATGCCATACAGGAGTAGGTGAATAATGTTAATTAAATTTATTTCTTATTTTGCTGCTTGACTATTTCATATGGTTTGTCCATTTTAGTAAATGTAGAAACAAATAGCACAGATTCATGCAGGATCTTGCAAAACAGTTTCAAATTCTTCTTAATTGGATCCAGGTCAGAAAGCATATAAAAACTTTAATATGGGCTCAGGTTCCTCCCTCGTGTACTGGAATGTGAAAATGAAAAAGTCTTTATGCTTCATAGTAGTTAGCATAGCAAAAGCATAGCTGCTTCTCTTCATTTCTCTAAGAATAAAGCATCTTGGTGATGAACACTGTGGTATTACAGGAATTTGTTTCATTTAGAACAGTCTGGGAAGCGAGTAGTCTGATGTCAAGACAGAACAGTTTTTGAAATTCATTAGTAGTGGAAAGCAAAGCTATTTGGGAAAGGTGCACGATACACTGAAGTGACCAAGGTAACAAGCAAGATGGAGAGGGAGGGATTTGTCAAATAGAGAAGTCATTGAGATTAATCCCAAAGAAAAAGAAATTGTCCTATGTTTAGAATTCTAGCCTAACATTTGGGAAACATTGGTTAGATTAATTGCTTTGCTACAACTGCTGTGTGTTGTATACTACATATAAGGTCAACACCATGCCATCTGTGGGACTATGCAATAGCAAAATAGAGTCATAGACCAAACTAGTCACCACAGCATTCTGTCAGGAGCTAGTGAATTTTTCAGACAAGCTTTGCAACGATGTGGAAACAGTCTGCAAATCTGCTCTTAACTGCTGAATGATTTCTTCTCAATAATTTTAGCCAGGCTGCAGTAGCTACCTGGGCATGCATCCAGTCCAATGCACTTTCAAATGTATTTCTGGTACAGAACAGGAGTTTTGATCCACATTTCCTCATTTGCCTGTTGAAATGCACCACAGAGGATTGTTGAGGTAGTCCATTGGGAAAGAAAATAGAAAATAAATTCTATTAGGAAGGCCATGAAGGCTGGAGCTGAGAGTTGGGGCTGTTCAGCCTGGAGAAGAGAAAGCTGTAGGGAGACCTTACAGCAGCCTTCCAGTATCTAAAGTGGGCTACTAGAGAGCTGGAGAGGGACTTGTCACTAGGATATGTAGTGATAGAACAAAGGGGAATGGCTTTAAACTGAGAAAGTGTAGGTTTAGGTTAGATATTAAGAAGAAATTCTTTACAGTAAAGTTGGTGAGGCACAGGAACAATTTGCCCAGAGAAACTGTGGTTTGCCCCATCCCTGGAAGTGTTCAAGGCCAGGTTGGATGGGGCTCTGAACCACTTGGTCTGCTTGTTCCAACCAGTCCTATGGCGGCAGGGTTAGAACTAATCTTTAGGGTCCCATTCAACCCAAACCATTCTATGATTTTATGATAAAAGCTAGCAGCTGGCCAACTTTGAGTTTCTTGTTCATCATTTCCTACTTGTTCCTCAATATGTAAATATGTTGTTCTTGTGCTATAGGTGCTCATAAATGGTGATTTATGCTTCTCATCTAGTAGCACCTATTGTATTAACCCTGGAAAAGCAACCTTTTATTGGTTTATAGCCCCATATGTATTTGCGTGTAGGAGGATGACAGCATAGTTTATTATATTACAGGAAAAAAAATATTTCCACTCAGAATTACTGCTTTTCTCTCAAAGCAGTCTGTGAAGTATAAAACAAGATGTTAATGTCATTTAGTAGCAGTGAATCAGAAGTCAAGAACACTGCAAGACACCATTTTTTCACAATACAATAATACTTCTTTTTTCTCTTTTACTCTCAACAGGACATACCTTTATCCATCTTAATACATCAAGGATTAGGAAGAAAATTACATTGGCACTTACTTCCTTTCATGATGTGACAATATTATATTGTTGTTTCTAAGACAGATATAGAGATTCTATTTTAAGTTGTTGCTCAAAGCAGTTTGGTAGAGCTTGTCTGTAATGACATCCCAAAATACCAAAAACTTCTGGGTACTATTTAAAATTCTTGCTTCTCTCTAATAAAATTACAGCTTTTCTGCCCAAGAAAAATATTAACAGAAAGAAAGGTAAATATTCTAAAACTGTGTGTGAAATTAAGTCACATGCTTGTCTTCCCACTAGTGTTGTACTCCTCTGCTTTATTGGATTTACACAATGGATATACACATTTTGGATTATGGTACTTGTGTTGCATTTTATTTGTAAAGCTCTTGAATGTCTTAATGCTGAACAAGCAAAGTAAAAAAATCAAGGATGATTTTTAAGAGCACTAAATTTCAGTAACAGCTGTCTGTTAAAATACCATGTGTAAACAACAGCAGAGGAGCAATAGCACTCACAAGGTTCTTACAGTTGACCAGATTTTTCTTACCTGCAATTATGAAGCTGCTTCTGTCAACTAAAAAATACATCTCTGTACAGATAACCATTCCTACAAAGCACGAGACTCTCTTCCAGATTGTGTGACTATCCACTCTGCATATCAAATACTGATTCTTCCTTTTGTGAATAAAATGTACAGATATGAAGACTTAACTTCAAAGCTTTATTTTCTGTTCTACTTATCGTAACTTCTTTTTCATTTAATTTGTTTTCACTGAGATGTTTTATTATTTCTGCCACACATATGCAGTTCTCACATTAAACTGTGGGAGGATATTTATGTCCAGCGTCAAACATGAAAAATATGTCATACTTCCTTGCAGTGATAATGTTTGCTTAAAACTTTTTATGCTTCCCAGCAATGACATTACAGACCAGGCAAAGTTTGTGTTTAGATCTGGAACGCTGTTTTATATGCCAGGAGCAGAACTACTTTAATCTTTCAAACTGTTTGTGACAGACATAACTATTTTCATCACTCAAAGATCATCGTATTTAAACAGATGAAAGAGTGATTTACATAAATTGGCAAGAGTCTGCAAAGCAGAGAACCTTATTGCTGTGGTACTCTGAGATTATATAGTTAGACAATAGCTTCAGTCCATAAGACACCAAATAAGTTGTCCTGGAATGTGATTGCATCCATATGCCTCCTAAGTAACGCAATATTGACAATGAGCTGATTCAAAGAACAAGAATTTGCTCTGAAATGAATATTTTCTCCTGCACTACCAGAAGAATTGTCAACATCAAAGTCCTGAAAATTGGTGTTAATTACAGCTATGACTTTTCAGGAAACTTTCAATTTATTATTTTTGAAACAGATATACATCAAATTGCTATAACCAGTTTCACTATATCATGAATACTACTGTAGAAATTGGAAGGTTATACTCTATTATAATGTGTAATATGAATGTAATTTAGAAGAACTGGTAATTGAAAATGCAATGTCATCTTCCCTTAGAAGACAAGGAGGGAATATCTTATAGAAAACAGCTCCTTCCAACTTCCTTTTCATTTCAATTCTGTTATACTGAGTTACCATGGCTGTTACAAAGTCACTGGCATGTCATGCTAGAGAAGGATTTCCTATTAATAGCAACTGAGTGACATAGTGAATGTTAGTGTTAATATCCTTGATTTAATACAAAAATATGATGTATATTATGATTATAAAACCTGTTCTTAGAATTACTAATGCCTTTACTATAACCACAATGAGCTATCTGTAGTTCAACATCCTCTTTAAATTCTCATTGTAACCTCTGTTTTCTGTTCAATTCCACTGGATTTCTTCCATCATCTATATTATAGACTTAGAGGTAAGCAGAGCTGTAGGTTATGTATGTTGGCTTTTCATGGGGATCCTATTAGACTTTTCTTTTAGTCCAGCTGCTTTTTTTCACTATATTCTTAGGAATTTCCTGCATGATTTCTTATTTTTTCTTTTTGTGTCTTCATGTGCTGATATTCGAAGTCAGTGAACTAATAGAATTTAAATCTGTGTCAAAGCTTCATTGCAGGAAATAAAGATGGTCACTGATTCATTACTTTAGATTATATAACTTATGAGCAATTGTTTACATACATGGAAGATACTACTGCAAGGAAAGAGCACAGTCAAGAATTTGAAAGGACTGGATAGAAGAGATTCATGCACTTAAATAATGAAAGGCCCAAACACTTGGGCTCAAGAGACCCCAGTACCTAACCTCACGCTGGTCACTCTCTCCTTATGTGTGTCCCCTCCTGTGCTCTGTAGCTTCACACCATTAAGCCTGGAAGTATCCTTCAGTGCACCATATAATACAAATTGATTATGACAACAACGTGCTTAATGTGGTATGCAATTACATGGGATTTCTCTGTAGACTTTGGTAACTTTGGTGTGCTAATACTTTTTCTCAATTCTTTTTTGGACCTGTGCAAGCACATGAATATCCAGTTTTAATGCTTTTGAGCATGTTTGATGAAAATACTAGATGCTAAAAATTTCATCAAGAAATTGAAGCTCTCTGGATTAGATTCTCTTATGGTGTAAAATCTGTTTTCCTTTTTAAGCAATAAGAACAGGTAAAACCTGCAGTCTTGTTATACAGGATGTAGCAGGACCATTGTTTTGAGAACAAAAATAGCAATCACAGTGTTCAAAGGGCAGTTAGAAATTTCAAGCTAGTTAAACGACAAAGCACCAGGTTGCTACTAAGCACTCAAAATTGAGGAATGACAGAGTAAAACCATATGGATAATACAGTGTTGTGAGATTACAGCTGTGATTAAAGACAGGCTTCTCCTAAATGTAAAAAAAAAATCTGATTTCAGGTCATCATTCAGCCTTTCCTGCAGCTTCTCTGATATCTTTGTGTCTAAATACTTCAGATGCCAGGGCAAGATATTTAAAAATTTACCTTTGTCCTGTGAAGAGCCTTTACCATTTTGCTTTTGAACACCTTGACTGAGGTGGTGAAATCAGAAGTTTTATTTCTCTTAAGAGATGTATGTATGAAATTTATTGGAGCAGTACTTCTTTCACGGTGTGTAAGTCTATTCAAATGTTTAAGCATCAGAATTTTTCAGCTGTCCAAACATTGTCCCAAGTCAACCATTTTGAAAGTGTCAAAAAATATTTTTAAAGGACTTCAGCTTCTGAACAGTGTATTTTAGGACATAACTGTTTGTACAAAGTATGTGTATAAAATCTTTCATCTTGGGAATGTCTTACAGTCTGAAAGTTCCCTCCGCAAAGTGTTGCTATCTCTGGAACAGAATGTGGTTGGTATAGAGGTTCCTGGTGCCCTAGGACAGGCAGGGATACCTGACTAGACACAACAGTGTATCTTCTGTGTCCAAGCAGAAATCTTGAAACATTAAAGAATATAATGCTAAAAGGAAAAACTGCTCTATAAAATGTATTTGGTTTGATTATCTATGGAGTTATCAGTACAGTTTATCAGTAAATGTTTACAGTGTGTTTCCTTAACTTCAGTTTTACACAAAGGGCTTGACCCACCATTGACTTGAAATGGAATTAGATAGGGCATATGTTAAAGATTATTAAACTTTACACATCAGGAATTCTTTCCTTACATGTAATTGGGCAGTTCCTAGGACAGAGAATCCCCAGATTTAGTTAGGAGAGCTGATGCTGTGATGTTTCTATTTGAAATAATGGTAGGGGAACTTTGACTGCTCTTCCTTTTAAATTCCAGTCATTTTTCATTGTAATGTAATTTGATACTGGTTTGGTTTTGTCATAAATGAAGTAAATTTTCTCAGGATTTAAAATTTCTTTCCAAATTAAAAAATATTGCCAATAATTTTATTATATTTCTGAAAAAATTTTAAAGTAAGTTGCCATTTTACATATTTGGTGTAAAGAATATTCTGTGGTTATAGATGCAGATGAACCAAGTTCCAAAGTATATTATTACTTTTACCTGCATATGATTTTTTTACTTAAGTTTTTTAAGTTGAGTCAAGACTTTCTTGTTCTAATAGAGAAAAAAACTAAGGGGAATTAAGCTCATTATGACTGTTTTATTACAGCTGAGTGAATTTAGATGCAAACGATTTGTGTTAATTATCTTGCTCAGAAATATTCTGTGGGGTTCAATAGACAATGTCAAATCAAAGTGGTAGTCAAATAAAACTTTAACTATGACTACAATTATATTTAACTCTTCTGTTAATAGGAAAGTTGGGATTGTCTTTTGCACAGATCTACTGTTATTATTGAGTAAAAGCCATTTCCAAGAGATCAGAAGTATCTCATGAACACTAAGGTTATAATAAAGGCCTAGAGGTAGAGCGAAGCAGAAGGTCTGGAGTGATGTGCTGAGCTGGTGCACTCACTCTGGTCTTAGTATCTAATACTTGGATCCTCTTCTTTCCATTTATATGAGGATGAATGTCAACATTTAAAAACGTTTGCATACACTGCAGGGAAAAAATTCCAGATGCTCCCAGCATAGAGTTCAACAGAAAAAAAGCAAGCTGTAAAACACGAAAATAGATCAGGTAGATGCAGTAATAACTCATGTTATTTTCCCAGTCTTACATTAAGCTAACATGAGAATTTTTTTTTTTTTTGTATGCACACTCATTTCTCTCATCACGGTTGTATCTGAGTACTTTCAAGGAATGAATTAAATGACCTGACTAATGTGTCACACATGCTTTACTTTTCCCAAGATCCTTCCCCCATAAGGAGAACAGTGGGTTTGCAGGTTTTTATGTAGAAATTGAGAGATCCTATTTTTAAATATATTCTTTGAAGTGTTTATCACAGAGAAGACAAGCTCAGAAAAATATCAATGCCTTGTATTTGAATGCAGTTTGATGTTTCTTGTAGAAAAATCATTCGAAAGAATTCTAACAAAATACTTTTTCATGCTAGTATCCTCTATTTTATTTGTGATAAGAAGGAGAAATATCCCAGGTCCAAGTTTGCCTCCTGTTTACATTTTGTTTTAAATTACAGGCTTTTCAAACTAGTAGCTAGATAAATTTTCCTGCATAAATCAAAGTTCTAGATAATCTTTGAGTTAAAAACAAGAATTAATGCATTGGAAGTATGAAATAATTTGACAAATATTTGTGATTTTGTAGAGGAAATTACAACATTTTTGTTTGAGAAAGTATTGAGCCTATAAGTATTTTTAACTATTTCTCGTAACTATTTGTTTAGAATGTATGTAGTCCAACAGAAAGGATTTTTCTATTGTTGTTTTCTTTAATTAGAAGCTAAATAAAACACACATGCCTTTTCATAAAAGCATACACGATTTTTGAGCAATATATTTTCTTTATACTTGTTTCTTGTTTAATTCTGCCTCTTTAAATTTCATGTTTCTCAAGCTGAATCTTAGGATTTTATACTAAATATGAATCTTTATAAACAGTACTGCTGTTGCTTAAAAATATAGAATTTTATTGAAAGATTTTTACTTTCTTGTTTAATGCACACCATTTTTTTTTCTTAAACAAGATCGTGCTAGGTGTTCTTCAAATTCAGTTTTGATTCAGGTATTAAGAAGACTACACTGAACTTCAGAGGCCAAACTATTATCAGATTTAGTGATATTAATAGATAAACGTGGGGACGTTTGCTGTATATCTTCTTATAATTGATCTATAGTTCATAAGACATTTTCAAAAAAAGGGATGTTTATTTGACACATTTCACATCACTAAAATGCAGTTACAGATGCTAAAAAAATTGGCAAAATCTACCTTAATCTTTCACCTTACTTTTAAATGTGAATATCCAATATCAATACGTAGATTTAATTTGATTTTCATTTTTATTTTATTTACCCTTAAATATGGGTAGCTGTGTATTTGAAAATCCATACTGTCTATATGGCTGAACAGAAAGGGGAAGGTGACTGTCATACTTCCAAGCAACACATTTTTAGAAGGTCAGAATGATTAAATTCATTCTTAATAACGTACTTTTTCTGTTCATGCTTTTTATTGACAGTCTTTGTTTCTTAAAGAAACTTCATTGCTATTTTTCTGTTTAAAGAGAAACATAGCAAAGAAACAGATGTGTCCCATATAAAATATGCAATAAATCTTGTCTCACAAATTCTTTGCTCTGAACTTTCTGACAGAAACTGTCAAATATCGACTTTAATTCTAGTATAAAATGTTCTCTTTGTGTCATGGCGCCAACCGCCATATGCTGGAATAAAGTCAGTAACCAGCAATAAAAAAGGCAACATACGCACCTTTGAAACAGTACAAGCAATCAACAGTGAGAAAGGTCTGTATAAATCTATGGAGAATTAATCTCAGCTTTGCCACTATCCTGCTGTGCATTTACAATGAGACTTTGCTCCTGACCACCAGAAGTGGCTAACTTTGCAGGAGGAGTGTATCCTAATGAGGTGAAAATGTAGGGAAAACAAAGCAGCAGCTTTTAACCCCCCGCCCCCAACGTTTGGATCACCTAGAGGAGCGTGTCCTGGTGTGTTCAGACATGTGGGGCCACTACACCTCACGGATTGCTGTACTTCGGCTGATCATGTGAAACCAATCTTGACTGAGCTCAATCAGCAGAAATAACTTGAGCTTCATGAATCATTGTTATCATTCCACAGGAGGAGGCATTGCTATGGATTTTCTCTCCTCAAACTTTTCAGGCCACAAATTTCACAAAGCTTTTCTGAAATTAGTTTCCTTATATTTGTATAATTATTCATTCTTTACCCACCCAATTAGCAGTTGATTCACCATCAAATTTATTTTTTCTTTAATTTAAATATTCTTTTTTTTTTAAGATGACCTCCTGTTTCTTACTGACTTTCAGTAATCATTCAACTATTTAAAAACATTGTCTTTGGTGTAAGAATGGGCCAGTCTTTAAAATTTTTACTTCTGCTTACAGAAAGAGACTGTAGTTACAGATATACTGAATAGTTAGTTTTCCCAGGCACAGAACAGATAGGATTTAACCTTGTTCTGCGTGAAAGGATTAGAACTAATTTTTCAGTTCTGTAAACTGTTTAGATACATTTAGTCAGAGATTAATCCTGGAATTAAGACACAACATTATAAGAGTTTATTAGAAAGAAAGTAGAATTAGAATGTATCTCTCTAGTGTTTAAGTACTAACACACTTTAAAAAATATTTGTTATCTGGAACCCCAAGTGTGGGAGAATGAGGGATTAATGTCTTGTTACATTTTAACAGAATGGAGTTTCAAGTAATTTAATCGCTTAAATAAAATTGAAAAATGTAATGCTAATTCTTGTTTTGTAATTAAAGCCTCTGGAATACAGGAAATAAGACTAGTGCTAGTCCTAGTTTTCATAAAAAAATTACCCTTTTGTACAGAAGCTAATTTTCTTTTAGTTTAAAAATCTTCTTTCACAAAATACAATAGAAGCATCATACTAAGAAACATACATTTTAAGAAATAGAGGAGTTTATGAAAATAAATATAACTTTTTTTTCTTCATAGTTAATTTTAATGTTCTGGTAAAATGGCCTCCAACACTTTGTTCTGGCACATTTATAGACAGCATTATCACTTTTAAAAGAAAACATAATTTCTTAGTTTTTTTATTACCTATGATAATAAACACTTTCTTTAATGTGTTGCTTGAGCGTGTTCTGCTGGTGTTGTGTGTCTCTCTGTGTGTGCAAGTGTCTGTAATTTGTTATGTTTTTGTAACATTAAAAATACTGAATCTAATATTTAACAATTTCTATATATTAAACATTTATTATTTCTTGACGCATACCTAAGATACAGTTGATAACTTATATTCCTGATAACTTGTGGGATACTTGTTTGTTAAGCAGCTTTCCAAGACTACACAGAGACTCTTTGTACTGTACGAACGTTTGTACATTTTCATCATTGGATGTGGGTTTCTTAGTTAAAAACAACTTTTGTACCGTTGCAGAGGAAAATAAACTTGTGAGAACTATTTCAGGAAAGGGTGATTAAGACCTCATGGCAGCAAGTGTTCTGAGGATTGTTTTGAAAGGATTTAACATGTCTATACCAGTATTTAAACTGTCTAAAAAAATGGCATAGCCAAATTTCATGTTGAAAATGTGATATTTTTTAACTTAAAGAAGAGATAAAAGAAACAAGGCTTATGTGATCACACTGCCTGTTGATTATTGCCCTGCCAATAGTTTTTAATGCATTGTCCAATTTTGATCAAATGTGACAGGGTTAGAGATCCTGAGATATTAAGCTCTTAAAATCTCAATAAAAATATGTGGCTAAATAGACAAGAGTGACCCTATTAGCCTTCCAGGGAGAGAAGGGCTGTATCATGAACTCGCCCCTTAATTAAACATTAATGAATCCATCTGGGAACTAACTAAAGTACAGACCCACAGTAGACCCAAGTTTCATTGATTCCATTCTCCCAGACCTTCTTATTTAACTGACAGCATAGAAGAAAAATTTCTTCATGGGCATGGGATTGTTTCATTTGGGGATTTTTTGCATTGTAATATGCTGTAATAGAAAACTATTTTAGTCATACAATCAAATACTTACATAGAATTTCCAGGCTGTCTGTTGAATTCCCTGAGTTCATAAAGCCTACCAATTAGAAGTTAGTAACTAAGTAAAGACAATTTATCAGATTATACATATTAGAAAATTATTTGCTAGGAAGCTCTGTTAAGAACATGTACGTTTTTTTCATTATTTCTGAAATACAAAATTTTTATGAGACGGAAAAGCTTCAGCATGAGAATGGTAGACTGTAGCCATGTGAAATTATCTGCACTCATACGTTTTTTTCAAATTTGAAATTTAATACAGTACAGCAACAAAAAAATCCAGAAAATGTTTACACTGGATGTATTCTCTCATGTTTGCTATGTTTATATATGAAATCAACTAACTAATAAGAATTCTTTTGTTTAGAACTAAATTAAAAGCAATACTATTTCTCAAAATACAGGGTTATATAGAGGTAACTCAATATAATAATGTAGGAGAAAATTCAGATTTTATGTATAGCTGTAGGCAGATAGATGTTTCTTGAGAGTATCTCTTCCTAGATCAGGATACACAACTCCTCTAGAATTTTTGAAACATCATAATTTGTGAAAAATTTAAGATTATTGAGAAAACTTACGCAATAATTAGAATTAAAAGTATAAATATCTGAAACTGTAGAATTCATTTTTACTGTGAGGACCTAATTTCTGAGAACTTTTATACCCTCTGCTGCTATATTATTTATTATAGAATATGTTTTCAAAAAGTAAAACAGTTCTAAAATTAGATTCAGTCTGTATGAAATGAAAAACTTAATGCTAGTAGCATATGACACTAAATTAGAAATTGAATTTCCATGTCTTTAACAATTCCAAGGTCCCAGTTTTCATACTGAGCGCCACACTGCCTCTTGTTAGTCAAACCATGTTTTTGAAAAAGAATATATTCCAGTTTGATAATGAAAAAAAAAAGGAAATTAGGACAATCCATTTCTTGATTCTACATTCTTCTGCATTCATATGTGGATTTTTGTGAATACTTATTTTCAGTTGACATTTGTTAATTTGTTTAAAAGATGCTATTAATTTTATTTCTATTCCTTTAAAATTCACATTTCAATAAAGCAGATTCTGTCGGTGTCAGGTATTGAAACACAATTTCCCATGTATATAATATAAATTAATTTATAACATTTGTGATGTATTCTACTCATGGCCTTTTATGTAGAGCCCAGTCTTTTCCTAGACAGTGAGATTACGCTAAGAATAATAAGATTAAATGGGTGTTGATGATACTTATGAACACTTTTATGAAATGTTTGGTGCATGCTGTTCTCTTTGCTGTTGTCAGCTAAAACAATAGAGCTTCATACAGCATTGAAAACTACAGATTGTTTAACATGCTGAATCAAGCTGTTGGACACCTTGACTATAATAAAAAAATAACTACAGTCTTGGTTATTATGTATATAAACAGACAAATTATCCAATTTGTCTAAATCTTAGGATTCATCCCTGTGGCTGTATGATTACTGTGTATGGCTGTGTGCTGTTACACTGGGTCCAGCTGGGATGGAGTTAATATTCTTCATAGCAGCTGGTATGGCGATGTGTTTTGGATTTGTGGCTAAAACAGTGTTGATAGCACAGGAGTGTTTTGGCTATTGCTGAGCAGCACTTGCACATTGTCATGGCTCTCTCTTTGTCTCACTCTGTTCGGTCAGCGATAGACCAGGGTGGGCAAGAATTGGAAGGGATTACAACCTGGACAGCTGACTCAAACTCAGCATTCCGTGCATGTAATGTCATGGTCGGCAATGAAAAAGGAGGAGAAAGGATTTTGGAAGAGGTAGTATTGCTCCAAAAACGGCTGGGCATCACTCTCCCTGTGTGAGGTGGTGAGAGATTGCCCTTGCATCACTTGGTTTTTTTCTTCCCCTTTCCTTCATGTATTGAAATGTTTTCCCATCCGTTTTTCTCACTTTTGCTCTTCCTATTCTCTCCTCTATCTGATTGAGGGGGAAGGAGGAGAAGTGAGTAAGTGGTTGTGTGGTGCATAGCTACTGGCCACAGTCAACCCACAATGATTCTAATAGAGCAACCCTTGGGAAAGGGTTTAGATTGCTAAACCCAAGGGTTTCGATTGCTCATGATAGTTCTTTGCAGCTCAGAGAAATGCCATGTGCTAGCAAGTGCATCCCTATGAAAATTTTGTTTTCCATGCTACTACTTGTAGGCCAATATGTCTTGAGTCAAGGATTTCCTGAAAATTAAATCTGTTCAAAAACTTTCACTGTTAATAGATCTGTTGAAATCAAAACCAAAGAAGGTTTATTTCATCCCACTCTAATCCTGCTGGTCGTTGTACTACTATAGTTTAGTATGCTAGTAGTTTGAACATGTCAAGAATTTTGTTCAGAAACAGAAAAACTGTGTAACTAGAGTTTCTGATGATCCTCTGTAGTAATTTTGCCCACCTAGGACACCTTTGAGCTTTTTCTTCCACTCTCCAAAGTCCCTGATTAAACAGGGTTATTAAAAAACTTCTCTTGAGTTGTACTTGAGGGTGGAAATAGGTCGTAGTACACTTCTAGCCTGGGAGCCTTCTGGGTTCAACTTCTGATACCCAAGTATATCAGCAATGATAATATCTAAGAGATTTGGATCTCTGTTTTCAAATGGTGGTAAGACTTCATGCTTTACAAAGACCGAGAAAATAAGATCAATTGTTGCTTGTTCTCCTAACTTGATAATATCATAGAATGTGGCTTTTCTCACTTTGGGAAAAGATAACCCAGCTGAACGTGTCTGGGGATATACTTTTCTTCCTCAGCCATTAAATCATGGGTTAGTATGTTTCTAGGATGGGGTTGATGTTTTGACTACATTTTAACATGCCTACCAAAGAGGTTTTAGTTTTGACTAATGAGGAAGATGGGTTCTTGTGAGACTAGATATGTCATAATAACCTTTTGTCACTGTTTTAACAGTCTCTGTCCAGGCTTTATAAAGTTCCAGTGTCAGTATGGGTTTTGTTTTGGTTGGTTGGTTGGTTTTGTTGTTTGCTTTTAAGGTTGAGTTTTGGTTGGGGTTTTTTTTGGTCTATGTCTTATCATAGATTCTGTCTTAATCTTAACTGTGATTGATTGGAAGACATGAGTCAGAAAAGACATATTTCCTTCCTTAAGGCCAAAAAAAAAACCAAATACCTTGTTTTAGGATGGTGGTTTTCCTATGTAGAAAACACTGTAATTTACAAAGCAGTCTCTTAAAATTCTTAAAGCATGTATTTTTGAATCACAGGAACTCAGCCTTGGAATATAAAATTAAGAGTTCTGATGTCTCCATCCTAACTGCTAGTTGTTAAAGTTTTCTTGTAATTTTGAAGATTGTCACTGCTCCAAAATGCTTAGAAAATTTATAAAAACTTTATGCATCAGATCTTTCTATTCTGAAAGTAGTAAGATACTGAAAAATTTTTAAAAGGTTGTAATGTGTCCAACTAAATCAGTGTACTTATGTGAATTATCCTTCTTACATGCGTTCATATATTTAAGGTCAGAGAGAAATACTAGAAAATTTTTCCAGTCAGACTCAATGAGTGTTAAAATTTTCACTAGAGGGGCAGAGGTAACTGTGAGATTTCTGTGTAGTTGTGGCTACCTATCTTTCTTTGTCTTCCCCTCTTAGTGCATCATCATTCTCTGTTTTCCTCTGTTAGTTACTGACCTTTTCCAGTTCTCAGTCTGTGGTGCTATCCAGTATTTTCTTTCCTTTTTTCTTTAGAGATGTATTTCATAGTAGCCTGATGCATGAAGAGGTATTGGTTCTGTTGTAACTGGAAGCTGCTGTGCATGTATTAGACCTGTTAAAAATAAGTATTTTCTATTAATTTCTCATTTTCAATGTAGCGTTTCTTGTACTCTTCCATCCTCAGCAAGTAGAATATGTAGAAAAAATAAACTGGGGAATTTTTTTACCATTTCCCTCTAGTACTGCTTCACTTTTTAAACTGTTAGAAGATCATGAATCTTCGTGCTGACTTCTGCACTTCAGTAAAAGGAAGTCATCACAAATATCTGATTCATAAGGCAAATTCATAAGATCATAGTCCTTTTATTCTCTTATTCTTTGAGCTAGATAGATGGCAAGATGAGTAAGACTAGTGGCTGTTCTTCAGAGCCTTTAGCTGTATTACAAATGACTTACAGCAAATTAGAACTGCATATTTTGTAAACAACAGTTTTGCTTTCAAAGCTCTTGTCTGTAGAAAGACACAGAAATTCTTAATTGTTCCTGGCGTTCATATCTGTATTCAAAGATGTTACATTGGCTAAGATTGTCTGCTTCTTATCTGATCATAATATCAGGATCTGTTACTTTATTCAGGATATGGACTAATCCAAACAATAGAGCATATTAAGAACTTGCATTTAGAAGTGAGACCAGAGGGCAAACTTTACATGGGACAATTCTCTGTAATTTTCAAGCCTGTTGACTCCAAGGCCAGACAGAATGGTGTCTCCATACGAAATGCAGGTTGTGGGAAGTAATGTTGAAGAACCTTGATGTAATCTGTATACATGTAATATAGAACATCTGCAGTTACATCCTGAGAAGTTGCAGTGTGATTGGGTCAGCAGATCGAAGCAGCAGAGGCTCAGGCCAGTGTGTTTACAGTAGAGATGTTAACTGACTTAGATTTAATCTGAGGTGTATATCTCCACCTCATGTGTTCAAAGCTGTCTGAAGGCTCAAATGTTACTTTGGTCCTTTTGTCCCTTCTAAGTATTGGAGTGCATTTGCTGGGGAGCTTCCTGTTTAGTTTCCTCCTAATGGAAATAAGTTTACAAGCACCAAAACTTACCTGCAAACCAGATCAATGCTCAATAAATGGGGACAGTGATGAAATTTGCTTCATAAGATTCCTAATCAAAAAGCTCATGATAACGGACACCGTATTTCAATGTTCACTGCAGTCAGGTTTTCTCTGATACAAGAGAGTGATACCAGGTGTCCATTTCAAAACAAACAAAATGTGCTGCACATAGTTGGGCTATAGAACACTTGCCACAGCAGGCTGTGGAAGTTAAAAAGCTCATAAAAGCTTGAGCAAAGAATGAGCAAGTTCGTGAGAGAGAATCCATTGAGAATTACATTACAATGGCATTCAATGCAGGAAACATTTTGAATAAACTACAGAATCCCAGAGGCAGAGAGAACACTCGTGGGAAGCGTGTTTGTCCTGGTCCATAATTGTAACCGAGCACCTGCTTCAGTGCCTGCCAGGGGCAGGATGTTCGGCTGGATGAATCCCTGTGCCAGTCTGATATGGCTGTTAATATATTCTTGACTTGGTGAAACTGAAATCAAGCACGTGGTCTAAGGGTGAAAGGATTACATGATTCCACTTCTGCGAAAAGCAAATCCTATGTAAGCAAATGTGGTGTTGCTAGAGAAATACAAGGAAATAAGTTACTTCATTTATATAATTCATTTGAATTGCCTTCAGTAATTCCACAAATTAAGACAGGGATTCACACCTTGACTATGGGGCTTTGAAGACTGCTGAGGAAAATACATTGTTTCATGGAAACCTATACTGACAGCATTGATTGTGTTAGTCATTGCAGGTTGTGGAGGGGGAGAAAAAGAGGAGGATATTACAAATTTTGAGTGGAAAATTAGCTAGAAGTTTTATGGAAGATAAGAGAATTACTCTGGTTTCTTGTCTTAAACATTGCAGAATTTGTTATATGGAGTTGTTCATTTATTTTCTTAACAAGTCTCAACATCTAAATTTCAAATAAATGCTTTTAAACAATTCCTGGGTGGACATGTTTACAGTTAAAAATATGGAAAATACTGTTTGCCATAAAATACAGGTATTTTCTTCCTTCCTCTTTTCCCTTTTATTGGTACAGAAATACACATGCTCTTATATTTATGTAAACTTTGTGTGTTTCTTCCTAAAAGTCACACCTTTTTTCTTTGCTTTGTATAAAAAATTAAAACTTTTTTCCACTATCTTTCCTTAACCTGTTCTTGCAAGATCAAAAAACAGTAAATCAGGTCTTGCCACCTAACTATAAATGTATGAACATGTCGTCCTTGTTACTTATTGTGTTTCATGTGCAGGGACCTGAAGATATTGTTTCTGTTGTAGCTGGGAACGTAGCTGTGTTGGGAAATTTGCCTTACTTAATTTTCCATCTCCTTGGAAACCAGAAATAAATGATTAATGTAATAATGAATTGTAAAATTTTATAAACAGTTCAGCTTATGTAGTTAATTTTATATCATTATGAATCATTAGCATTCTAATGTATGTTTTCTACTGTAATGGTATAAAATGAAAATAATGAATTAAGTATATTGGGTTAACTTTAGGCTTAGGTTTAACTTAAATTTTTGGGACCCTGAGATGAATGCAGTAAATCAGAGCTGCCCTATATATTTCACTTGCAGCTGTCTTGCCACCAAGATTTGAGGTGGAGAACCTAATGGTATAGAATTAATTGCTTTCCTTGCAAAGGGCACACAGCATAGTTTCTGGCTATTGCCATATTGAAATAATAGGAATAAATATCTCCAACACACTTACCCAGTGTAGGGAAACATGAGTTGAAATTGTTTTGTTAACAGCAAATGTGCTGAAGCAATCAAATTTTATTTTTGTTTTAAACTATCATAGTACAAACCTCTTTGTCAGTAGCCTTATAATGAAATGGAGTCATTCAGGACCAATTCCTCAATGGCCTTGTCTGTGAACTCAAATTTGTAACTGTATTTCAACTAGGCACTCTTGTAGACTGAGAGGCAAAAAGATAAAGTTCTTTATCTTTGTATCAAAAAATGTCTGAATTCTGTTTATATTAACATTACCACTTACAGGATTATTTTAATGTGGAGTAGGAATAGCTTTCCACAATAATATTATTTTATATATGTGGTATTCTGCTGGAGCTGAAGTTTCACCTCTGTATTAAAAAGACCTGATTAACAAAAACTAGTGGTTTTGCTTTGAGTATCCAGGTCAGGAAACATTTTCAATAGTAGAGAATGCCTATCTTTTGAAAATCAAATCCTTTAAAGCAGTTCATGTGAGCATTCTATAACAGAATGGCTCAGATTCACTAACTGTATTTCAAACTCCTGGCTGATTTTTCAAAAAAAGTCATGTACATGCCATACATTTAAAACCTAGTACATGTGTTTTCACTTTTCAGCTTCCAGAACAAAATGTGATAGCTCTGTGGAAGAGTTGGTGTTAACTGTGTTTGGTACCTGTTCAATTCCAGTTGAACTTTTATGCTGCAGAAACAGGTTTAAATTTGTAAGTTCTGGCCTACAACGATAAAGAAACAAACACAACTTAATGGGTTTTTTTTAAAAATCTGAAAGTGAAGTTTAATATTTACATTTTGTTCAATTAATGCCTAACACCATATATTACAATATGGATTTTAAATTACTTTTCAAATCCAATACACTTTATTGGTACAGTAGAAACATTAATTATATACGAGAAATAAATAAAAAATTGAAAATTAGCAAGTGTTTACCACTTTTCATTAGACTTAGTATACAAACTATGCAGTTTTGAAAATAAGAGATTGTCTCATCTGTGGGATCTCTGAAACAGTAAGATGGTAATTTATACCTTTAAAATGTTTTTCATTGGCAGCTAAAGAAGAACGGAAAAAAGAAGAGAACAGTTTTGAAAATGCTCAAAAATGGTAAGGTTTTTGTTAGTGTTTTCTAACAGTTTATTTTGGTCAAAGATATTATTGAACTTAAGAATTATATTAAATGGCAAAAAGGATCTGTATTTCAAAGAAGTAATATGTTTTCTGAAAAACTCTTATGTAATCTTCCAGGAAAAACTTCATTTCTGTTTTTATCCAAACAGTGTACCGTTTGGATAAAAAACAGTGTACAGTTTGAGGTTTTAATTACTATCAGCATTGAACTGAATGGGGGTTTCACAGAATGTATAAATAACTGATTAACTACTTTATGACATAAAAATGTATTTCATCATCACTGAACATTTTCAGCACTTAATATATAGCATTCAGTTGCCTAAGAAACCATTGAAATCCTGATGTTTTTATTGCCTGAATATCTGTGCCTCACTTAGGCCAAAGGAGCCAAAGTATGGAAAAAGATTAATTGATTCTTAGATGGATAGTAAAATATTCAGTTAGTTAATATTACTAATACATTTTGTTTACCAAATTATAGTTTTGTGAGAGTGAAGCATCCATCTTAGCTATGGACCTGCTATAAATAAACTGGGGTAAATTAATTCTTAACTTCCTATCAATATTTTTTCTTCCTGGTCACTAAAGGCAGATCTGTGATAATCTGGATTTTAATTGTATTTTTCTCAGCCCATAGTCACTCCATCTGAGATACTTATGTTAGTTTTCCTGGGCAATCAGGAAAAGGGAGATAGGCACTTCCCAAATGCAGTTCAGGTCTTAGGTGTGCTGTTCCTATTTGCTTGCAGAAGATGCCTAAATTGGCTGAACAACTGGCTGGTGTCAGGTGGGGCTTTACTTCCTCATTTCAAGAGTGTCTGACTGGTTCTACTTAGCTGCAAGTCTAACTTTCTTGCCAAAGGGCTCCTTCATATTCTACCTGCTTTGTAGCCTTTCTAGAGTAGAATAGACTCCCCAGCGTATGGAGCTGCACCTAATTTGCAGTTGACTTAGGGAATTAGTTGTCCAACACAAAGTTTGGGGTTTTTAATTGCTAACTAAATATTCGGTATTTTAAATTACTACTTTTGAAAGGCAGAAGGTAGCCCAGGAAGCCAGATTAAGGTGGGTGAAAACAAAGGAGTACTCCTGGGGGATGGGCTGACAAAGAAAGGAAGAGAGGATGAGAAGTATCAGGATGAAGGCAGTCTAGAGAGACTGTGCAGGATTTCAGGATCCCACTTCTGTACACTCCTGCTGGGATGGTGAAGGGTTCTGTTAGGAAGAAGAGAGCACAGTGTTCCTGGGGCTGCTGTTACATGAAGCAAACCTGAGAAGAGTTTCTGTTCTTGCTGCTCTTGGCTCAGCTATCCCAGTCAAAGTGCTATGAACAGCTGAGGAACATTTGGCCCACATGAATGTAATGTAAATTACATTGCCCAGTAGACAATAAATGGTTTTAACCATGTAATTATGAGTAAGGTATTTTAGTATTTTTAGAGTTTGTAAATGAAAATGTTTTACACAGATACTTAAAGCTGTATTAGCTTTATTTATTTATTTATTTATTTTTCTCCTCATACTGTCAGCACAAGACCCTTTAACTCTGAATATTATGGCCTTATACACACATATTTCATTGTGATTCTTTAAATATGGATCATCAATTAACTTGAAATATAGTTTTTCATGCAAAACCTATGTAAGAAATGTAAAAGGTTAAAGGTTATCACCTATGAGGATTAAAAAAACTATTATATTAATTGCTCGCCTTGAATAATATGGGATATTCTTCAGCATGGTCTAGAATCCGTTTCTGTCTTGAAAGTATCAAAGAGAAAAACCCAGAGCATATTGGCTCATGTGGCTAAAATCCAGGCTTCTTTGTGAAGCAGCCAGAGTATATATTCCTTTATTTTGGAGGTATAACTTCTGTATTTTTTGATGGGTACTTTCTGTTCTTCAAGCCTAGCTAAAGAGCTTTAATTTCAAACTAAGTCAAAAAACATTGAGCCTAACCTTGGTAGTTCCATACGAAAACATGCAATGTTGTCTATGCAAATGCAAATATAAATTAAGAAAGATGACAAAGCTGCATCCGTGGCTCACATAACATCTCTTGAATAGTTGGAGATTCCTTACAAGTCTTTAAAATTATTTATTTTATTTTCAAGATTTGCACCTCCTGTGTTTAGATTTAGGACCTATTTGCAAATGTAAAGAAGAATATAACTTCCTTTTGATTCAATAAAATTGTTATTTCAAGAAAAATTTCTTACTTTTAAATATGTTGTTACCTTCGCTTTTAAATTATAGCATTATTTTTAATAAATATCACCAAATGTTTCAGCATTTTTGCATCTACTTTGCAGAGAAAAGTGACTCAACTGTAACAAAAGCGAACATACTTCATTTATATAAGTACCTAGTCATGTGGATTGTTTCATTTTATCTATACAAAGTAATGTCATAAAGGTTAAAAATGCACAATGAGTTAAAATGCTCTTGGAAGTATTGTCTGTGATAAAAGAATACTTTGAAAATACCCGGCTGTATAGCAATGCAGTAAAAGCCCCATTATAAATTCTTTTAATAGCATTAAAATATTGGCAGTGTATTTTTGTAAAATTAATTATTTGTTTATTGACACATGTGGAAGGAGGATATTTTCAGTAAAACCTTTGCAAACTGACTATTGGCACTGTCTGTGGCTTGGTTCTTGCTACTCCCAGTTCTCCCTATATACTAGAAGATTATTTTCAACCAAACCTGGAGATTTTTTCCTGACTTGTTGTGTGACTCTTACATAGTCCTTCAGTAAAGATAAATGGGAGAATAAGATCTTCCTGGAGTGTAGCAGAATAAAATTAAATAAATATATTGTAGCATTTCCTGTGATGCAAGAAGCTGAGTTTTACCTGTTATAATTGAATGCCCATGATTTGCCAGTATGACAGATCTCTGTGGTGGCTCGTGCCACTGTAAGTTATCCTCTGGAAAAGAGGTGGGTGTTGGAAGGTTAGTTATCCTTAGCGTGAATTGCTGCTGTGATTTCCAAGGCTGAGGGGGAGGTATGGTAGTTACCAGCCTTGACTACTGAATCAGAGAAACTGTTTCCCCAGTGGGCTTATGTGTTGACTGGTTTTTTTTTCTTCCCCCTCCCTTTCAGCTTTGAAGAAACAGTGGGATACTTTGGGATAAAGCCAAAGCCTGGTGAGAAGGAGATCACACCAAACTACGTTTTCACGGTGTGGTACGAATTCTGCAGTGACTTCAAGACCATTTGGAAACGAGAGAGCAAAAGCATTTCCAAGGAACGGTAAGGTTCTAATAAAGTCATTAATACCATTTTAGATGTCTGGGAAACTGCTGCTTCTCAAACCCAACAAATTATACTCCTGTATTTCACAGGCGTCATTGTTTTCTTTCAGATCTAATGGACATCAAGGAAAGATTATTCCCTCGGGGTGCGTAGGAAAATTCACCAAAGGCATGCTGTCCCCACAAAAAGATAAACACATATAATCTGATAAATTACACTTTTGTAACCCCTTCCAATTACTAGCTAGTAAAATGAAAGGGGAGCTGTGCTAATTTATAACAGATTGCCTCTCTGTGCATTTTCATGTTGAACTAGCCTAAATGAGGCGATATTGCTGTCGCAGACAGTACAGACAAATAAAAGTGAATGCTTTTCCAGTTAATATGCTGCACTTTCATCAAAGGGAAGCCCCAGAGATTCAGGCCACACTTAGCATAGTGTCGAAGCCCCACACTGAATTTACAGCACTACTTTCTGACTTTTGGTGTCCTGCTGAGGACATCAAACTACTTGCCGCTAGATCTCACAACAGTCTCCTGATTTTATTAGTTAGAGTAAAAGAACCCAAAAACCTAAAACCTTCAATTATTTTCTTGATTTTCTTACAGAAGCTTAAAATCTTTTACACAAAAAAGCAATTCTACTATAAACTCACCATGCTCTTTTCTTGATTTTCTTAAAGAAGCTTAAAATCTTTTACACAAAAAAAGCAATTCTGCTACAAGCTCATCATGCTCAACATATCACAATTCATTTGTAAAGACCTAGAGTGGTAATGTAGTCATGCTTTGGAAAAAAATGGAGCAATTACTTTCAGTGTGAAATTTAAATTCAGGTGCTTATTCCAAATTGACAGAGATTTAGATTAAAATGTCTTTAAAAGTACCAGCAAAAGTAGTACGCTCATTTACATTTACATTTTCCGTTTTGCTCCACATCAGTGGGGCTTTTAGGTTCATGTAAAGTAGACTTTTTGAAGGACTAGATGTAGAAGTTATGAATTCTCAATTATCAATCTTATAAACATTGTTTTATAGATCTTACAGTTTTAAAACACTTGAAAGTTATAGCTTTTTGTATCATTTGTTGATTGAGTTTGGAAGCTGACGACTGCAAACATTTACAAAGAATCTTTTATTTCCTTTGTCTATATCAATGCACAGATTTGGTTTACACGTTAAAAACTGTGTAAAATAAACAGTCCCGAGCACATAGCTATGGTCATGATAAAGATCATCTCAGGGATATATTTTCAGCTGAATCGTGACTTATTTTCATTCCAAAAGGAGTTAGGAGGAATAGAAATTAACTACCCAAGGAAAAAAAATCCAGACTATACATCCTTTCCTTTTTATGCAATTAGCACCTCACTAATGGTACACAATGATCCCTTCAAATAAATTGATTTTAAATGCCTTGTGTTTTAACAGTATATAACTTCCTTGCTTTCTTCATACAATAATCAAGAAATCTTTGTAAGTAGACTGCTATATTCTGTGTCTTCATACTCAGGTATGAAGGTGAGAATTTCTTGTGGTTTAATAGTTATATCAATCAAATCTACCAATAAAAACACAGAACAAATATATCATCAGTTCCTCTGGTGGATGCCTTTATTCCTGCTCAGTGTAAAGCAATACCAGTAGAATGTAGACCACCAGTTACTGTAGTAGTTCAAAGTGCTGACACTTTCTGGATCATATAGACTGTTTTTCAGAGCTCACTTCAAATTATTTTTACAAGGTTTTGTTAGTCTCAAAAGGACAACTCATTGTCCTTGCATTCAAAATTTGGGTAATCCATCAAGATGAAGAGCTATTAAAATGAGGAGCCTTGTATAATTTGTAAATTAGAATGACAGAAGAGCTGTTTTTATCATCCTGAATTGTTTTGTATTGTGCTACTGAAAAGAAAAACATCATGAAATCAATAGATTAGAATGGTGGAAAAGCTTTTTTCATCAAATGAAATGTCTTGTAAAGTCATGATCATTTAAGGGTCCTGTATAACAAAGTATGAAAGTAACAGTTGATGAACCGCTGTCCAAAAAAGTTTGAAAGCAAGCTAAGAGTCATTGTGCACATTGGTAACTAAAAACCTTAGAATGACAGGAATGGACAGCTGTCTTCCTTAACTGGCTAATTAATTGGATGCACTATTTGCTGTGCATTTTTAAAGATTGCAATTTAATTTGAAAAAAAGAAAACAGAACTTTTTATCATGAACCTTTATTTTGTTTTGAAGGAAATTTTAAAGAGGAAGAAACATCGACGTAAGTCAGTAATTTCAAACTTAGGTTCTGAAACGGAGGCATTGATATAATTATGTGAACGTTTCCAGTTGGATTACCTTTCAAATTTCAGGAGCTGAGGAAGCCCAATGTAAAATGTGTATGAATTAGCCAGTCACATATATATATATATAATTATTTACATTTGTATAGGAATGTTAATAGTGGATTGTAATTTGTCTTTCAAGAAATACGACACATAAAATTAAAAATTTAATTATACAGAATTATCATTATTCAAAGGAATAATTAAAAATGTATTGGGTTAAGTTCAATAGTATAAAAATAGGTCAAAAGATCTATGATTCAAAAATTAAAATTTTTATACTTCAAACTGCCTACATTGTGTTGTATAACAGACATCTTTAAAATCTCTGAATTTCAGGAAAAAGAGTGCTGTCTTTAACTAAATGACAGTCTCAGCTGCAAAGAGCCTGTTTTGTGTAAAGCTGCTTGGCTCCCGAATGTAGCACAACTGTAGAAATCTAATGAGATTTCTATGAGACTTTTTCTTACAGTAAAGGAAACACTTCAACTGAGCTGCCCTGCATTTAACCTACCATGAAAATAAATTAGCTGCCTGCAAAATATAGTTGAGTCATTGTCTCTTTCCTGGACAAAATTTGCACACCATTTAGGAATGCAAGACAGAGTTACAGATAGGTAACAAACTATGGTCCGATATATGATACGATATTATATATTATATGATACATAAATGACTATAGGGATAAAATGAAAACAATTTTCCAAACCATATACCTGATAGGAATATGATGACATTTTACTTTCCCTTCAATATCAAAATTTAAGTAAAGTGAAATAAAATTTGCTTTGACAATCACACCTTCATCTGTGACAAACAGCTTAGTGTAAGTCCACCAAATGTTGGAAACTTTTTTTATTGAGCTGTTTTGCATCAAAATTGAGTTTTATTGTTGACAGCTTTATAATTTACAATTTGTATGCATTCAGGTACCTCAACTGCTTTTGTGCTTTTTTTCTGTTTATGAAATTTTAAAATGATAACTGAATTGAAGAATTAAAGAAAGGTTGGAGTTTTTGGCAATAAAGCACTTACAGCATGGTAGATTGCATATATTTCCACTGTAACTTCCTTTTCTTAGACTACTGATTTTATTGCAGTGGGCATGTCTATGAATTCAGAATCTAAACAAATATGTATTTATAGCAATTTAAGTCCATTATACATATATATATGTGAATGCCCATCCTTAAATCTATTAAAGCATTCAAGATGTGTTAAATTATATTTCAAGAGGACGTCCTAGACAAGTTTGAAATAGGGAAAAAGTATAAATAGAGAAGAAATACTGGTAGTTTGCAGTGAGTTTCATCACAAACTGTAATAATGTTTTGCAAAAGAAATGTGATAAAGATTTTAATAATGTGTTTATGCCTGTTGCCCTTTAAATATGGAATAATTTAATAGGAAAGAAATTATTGCTCTTAACTCACTGCTGACACTTGCAAAGATAAGATTGCTACACTGGTTACTGTACTGGATGAAGTAACCTCTGTCAGATTGAATATGGATACAAATAGGTCAGAATTCAGAAATCGAAAACAGAACCAAAATTTGTCTCAATAGCTGGAGAAGACACAATCATTATTTAATGAACAGAATTATGTATTTCATCTTGAAAACGGCAACACTTTGTCACAAGATGTCATGGATGGTAAAAGCTTGCATTGC
The DNA here is from genome assembly GCA_013397815.1 of Aleadryas rufinucha. Lineage (NCBI taxonomy): Eukaryota > Metazoa > Chordata > Aves > Passeriformes > Aleadryas > Aleadryas rufinucha. The sequence goes on along the minus strand of VZTH01018405.1, from coordinate 11,434 downwards.
TTCCAAATGGTGAAAATACAAAATTATATTAGAAAAATTATGAAGGATTTACACATGAAGAGAGTTTCCAGCTGCAAAACCATTCTGGGGATTATCACTGTAGGCTTTGGCTGTCTTTATATACTCCCAAGTGTCTGCCAGTGGCCATCTCAGATGTACTGACGTATATTTTTGTTCTGTAGCCCTTTTCTTCCTATTCATCTTTCTTAGGCACCAGCTTTCCTAAAATCATAGAAATAAATTTTTATTCCTTGTGACTACAGAGATAAAATTTCTCACTCACTTTGTATAGATAAACCACTGTCAGTAGATCCAGAAAAAAAAGAAACACATGAAACATATTGGCACTTTGAGGTTTGGTGACAAAATCCACTGACAACATACATTGTACTGTATTTGTACTGATTTAGTTAGTGAACATTTATTCTAAATGCAATTTAAAGATTTGATTAGTAATGACCAAGTTCTTTCCAGAAGATCTAGGCCTGAAGGCTTGATAGGCAATTATATTGTACAACACAGTAATAGAAGTGGCAATGTTCAAACTTCATAGTCTGGGATAAGGCTCCTAATCAAGTACTCTGTAAAACCATCTGCCAGGCCAGGTAATACACAGACATCTGTCTTCTAAAATTTTGAGACTGAAACCTAACCTGTTACCTTTCATGGGCTGACTTTTTTCGGGAGATGGTGCTGTGATGTGAGGTTTAGTTGATGAGCTGCATACAGAAATAGGACTGAGAGTAGAAAGGTATTTAACACATGAAAGGAATTTGAGCTCTGGGGATATTTCTTAGTCTTGAAGTCACTGTTCAGCTGTGTTAAGGATCTGGACTAGGTATGCAGCTTGGCTCTAGATTGAACAGTTGATGTTGACTGTAGCTGCCTCCACTTGTTCATCTCCACCCATATCTGAAATTTTATTTGCACAACATTTCCTTGTGCCAAAACAGTTTTACGGAAGAAGTTTTCACTTCTAGTCATGGGAAGCTCAGGTGGCACAGAACTGTCATTCCAAGCTATTTCGTAACCCACAGCTATCCACATAACCCACCAGCTGCATGAAAGGATCTGTAGAAGTGAAAAGAATGGATTTTCCAGAATATTGTGAAGCTGAGAGAGAACCAGATAATTTGGTCTCTGTTGTCTCACAATAGCAGAGCCGAAACATGAGTATATGAATAGCAGTTGGTTCGTTTACAAGGGATTCTGGTTTTCCTAACTGGGGAATTTCAGAGGGTGGAGCGTGCCACTTCATGCCACCACCTGTCTGACTTGAGTGGAAAGCAGGGGTGAAAATGATAATGAGTTTATCTGGTTAGTCCCTGGCTTGGTAATATCTTTTTCTATAAGGAAAATAATGTATTTTCCTGAGCCTACAAAGGCAACTTTTTTATAATAAATACAGTTTATGTTTAGATTAGGTTTCTGCATCCCTAGGTACAAAATAAAAATAATTTTGAATAAAAATAATGTCTTTATTTTTCACTAATAACTTCTAATTTAAGAGGTCTGGCTTTTATCCAGTTTACAGGGGAAGACACCACCTGCCACATAGAGGCAGAAAAAAGCCAATTACATTCCCATTGATTATAGTAAGGATACATATGCAGCATTGGAGTCATGGTTCTCATATTTAAAAATACATAGTTTTGATAATCTAATTCAATATGTTTTCCATATTGTGTGCTAATGTGCAGTACTGCTTAGTTTGACACCACATCTTCTTTATTCATTAAGGTGTATTGACTTCTTTTGATCACAGCTGAGGGAGAATAACTTTTCTTTTAAACACGTCCATATTGCAGATCATCAGATTTGAAGGCTTAACTGACGTGCCTTCCGTAATATTTTTGCCTCATGATTGCTTGCTAAGTTAGCCTATCAGTCAGGTTGGAAGGAACCACAGTGGGTCAAGCAGGGTCATCCTGGAGCACACAGCATGGGATTGCATCCATATGGTTCTTGAATATTTCCAGTGAGGGAGACTCCACAACCTTTCTGGACAATCTGTTCCAGTGTGCAGTCGCCTCTGTCTCTTCTGCTGTGATTCAGCTACTCTACCATCCTTTCTGGTCTCTTTGTCCTCTCCAGTGCTCTCTGTCCAAAACTGTCCTTGTCACTGTGAGCTGTAAATTGTGGCCTTCCATCTCAAGGCTTGATGCTGTTTCAGCATCCTCATTGCAAAAACCTTCTTCCTTATGCCTAATCTAAATTGAACTTTTATTTTGAAACCATTACCCCTTTTCCTTTTGCAACAGTCCCTGTTTAAAGTTTGTCCCCATCTTTCTTATAAGCTCNTCTGGACTAGGTATGCAGCTTGGCTCTAGATTGAACAGTTGATGTTGACTGTAGCTGCCTCCACTTGTTCATCTCCACCCATATCTGAAATTTTATTTGCACAACATTTCCTTGTGCCAAAACAGTTTTACGGAAGAAGTTTTCACTTCTAGTCATGGGAAGCTCAGGTGGCACAGAACTGTCATTCCAAGCTATTTCGTAACCCACAGCTATCCACATAACCCACCAGCTGCATGAAAGGATCTGTAGAAGTGAAAAGAATGGATTTTCCAGAATATTGTGAAGCTGAGAGAGAACCAGATAATTTGGTCTCTGTTGTCTCACAATAGCAGAGCCGAAACATGAGTATATGAATAGCAGTTGGTTCGTTTACAAGGGATTCTGGTTTTCCTAACTGGGGAATTTCAGAGGGTGGAGCGTGCCACTTCATGCCACCACCTGTCTGACTTGAGTGGAAAGCAGGGGTGAAAATGATAATGAGTTTATCTGGTTAGTCCCTGGCTTGGTAATATCTTTTTCTATAAGGAAAATAATGTATTTTCCTGAGCCTACAAAGGCAACTTTTTTATAATAAATACAGTTTATGTTTAGATTAGGTTTCTGCATCCCTAGGTACAAAATAAAAATAATTTTGAATAAAAATAATGTCTTTATTTTTCACTAATAACTTCTAATTTAAGAGGTCTGGCTTTTATCCAGTTTACAGGGGAAGACACCACCTGCCACATAGAGGCAGAAAAAAGCCAATTACATTCCCATTGATTATAGTAAGGATACATATGCAGCATTGGAGTCATGGTTCTCATATTTAAAAATACATAGTTTTGATAATCTAATTCAATATGTTTTCCATATTGTGTGCTAATGTGCAGTACTGCTTAGTTTGACACCACATCTTCTTTATTCATTAAGGTGTATTGACTTCTTTTGATCACAGCTGAGGGAGAATAACTTTTCTTTTAAACACGTCCATATTGCAGATCATCAGATTTGAAGGCTTAACTGACGTGCCTTCCGTAATATTTTTGCCTCATGATTGCTTGCTAAGTTAGCCTATCAGTCAGGTTGGAAGGAACCACAGTGGGTCAAGCAGGGTCATCCTGGAGCACACAGCATGGGATTGCATCCATATGGTTCTTGAATATTTCCAGTGAGGGAGACTCCACAACCTTTCTGGACAATCTGTTCCAGTGTGCAGTCGCCTCTGTCTCTTCTGCTGTGATTCAGCTACTCTACCATCCTTTCTGGTCTCTTTGTCCTCTCCAGTGCTCTCTGTCCAAAACTGTCCTTGTCACTGTGAGCTGTAAATTGTGGCCTTCCATCTCAAGGCTTGATGCTGTTTCAGCATCCTCATTGCAAAAACCTTCTTCCTTATGCCTAATCTAAATTGAACTTTTATTTTGAAACCATTACCCCTTTTCCTTTTGCAACAGTCCCTGTTTAAAGTTTGTCCCCATCTTTCTTATAAGCTCCCTTTAAGTATTGGAAGGCCGCAATAAGGTCTTCCTGAAGCTATCTGTACTCCAGGCTGAGCAAGCCCAACTCTCTCAGAATCTCAGAAGAGATTTTTCAGCCCTCTGGTCATTTTTGTGACGCTCCTTGAGATCTGCCCCAGCAGGTTCATGTCTTTCCTCTGCTAAGGAGCCCAGAGCTGGACGTGGGTAAAGAACAGTTGTGAGTGTTTGTACATTTTGTTGGAAGGCTGTCACAGCCTTTAATGGATGATATGTGTTCATATTTAGGATTTTTTAAATGAAAATAAATAACTTAAAAAATTAAACTTCTGCTGTTAGCCACTTCTGTGATTTTTGAATTGGATAGCTTTCATATTATTTCATTTTTCTCATTTCAAGTATAGTACTTCCAAACACAATAGCCAGTACTAGTAGCTTATCCATGTTTAACAAACAAGTATTTTTATTTTTAAGGCACCTTTAGAGTATTGTTGGTTCACTGATGTAATTACTGAGCTAACAACTTCCCTGAAATTTAGCCATCTGATTTTTAAAACATCCAAATAATTACATGCCTTTTAAATTGTGTAGTACAGTTCTGATAGTGCCTGCTCATGTTATCAGTCTTATGTTAGTGCTGACTTTTTTCCCTAGAAGGTCAAAGTATAATACAAATGAGTCTGTCATTTTTATGAGCCAAATAACATGATTCAAATCATGTTAGTGAGTTGGTTTATTTTTATTTTGTATTGCAGACTATTCGTTCTATTTTTAAAAATCCAGATTTCCTAGAAATAGTGCAAATATCCCATAAAATACACAGAGCTAGGCCTAATTCAGTGACAGGCATAATTTTCTTTTTAAGTCTAAATGTTTGTATTCCCTTTAATTCTCCCTTTGGATTAGTGTGGACTCCAGACATTTAAAAACTACTTGAAAACACTTCTAGGACCAATGAGAATATGATCAAATAGAAAATGTGCTCAAAATAGGGGAAAGTGTAGAAGTTGATCACTTGGTGTGATTCTGCTGAGCCTGAAGACTGTCTTGAAATACATCATCATCTTTGCATAAACGTTGTAGCTGTGAGGAGTAGCATGCTGTCCAGTGGGTGCAGTCATCCAGCATTAAGAAGTAAACTGTGCAGATTAACAAAAATTAAAAGATGGAATGTTGCGTTGTCACATAGTTGTTTACATTTAGAAACAGGGAACACTAAGTTCTAAAAATACACCTGCTATATTTAAAAAATATACAGAATAATAATTCCATATGTGTGTATTTGAGGGTGTAGTTACAGCTTGAATCAACGCTGTAGCTAAACAGTGTTGAAAATAAGCTTAGTTTAAAGTAGTCTAACTGTTTTCTCCTCTTCTTAAGCACTGGAAAGTGAGACTACAGTAGGAACTATCCAGTAGATGCTTCTAAAATATGTAGAGAAGAAATTTTTTGTTTCCAACACTGATAACATTTCCAACATTGATAAAGGCAGTAATGAACGTACGAATGTGTTCTGTATTTTAAAAAGAATCTAGCTTGCTGCTAGTATTACAGCAAGGAAGTGCACATAAGTAATTGCAGCTATAATCCACTTTCCTTTTTGCTTTGCTTCCAAAATTCCTCAAAAATTGAGTGTGTCAAAAGTGGTTTGAACTGGACACGGTATTTTAAATACTTTTTGACTGGCGATAGCAATTATTTCTGCCAGTGGAAAAAGTTAAATAGGAGAAGAAAGTAGAATTTTTTAGTTTGAGAGTGCCAAGAAATGTGTTGCTTCTAGTAAAAGACTGACTTGGTGTGCATTACTGAAAATTGCTTTGCTGAGTTCTCCTTGCTTGTAAAAATTCACTCCTAAACTTTTTCCTTTTGCATTTTGCATATAGAATTATAAAATAGGTGTATGTACCATCAGTATTACAGAGGCACTTAGCATTGGGCAGATCCTCTATTAGGAGTGCCAAGACTTTTCTTTCCTTTTTATCACTTTTTAGCACATAATTTCCCATGCACTTTCCAGTCCATACAAGGAGAGTCATGTCCCTTTTTCTTTAATTCTCAGTTTCTCCTTTTTCTCCTGATGAAACTCCTCATTGGATTCTTCCTGTTAAATCCCCACAGAAAGAAGGGTTCTGTATGCAAGACCCTGAGAGCAAAAGGGAGGAAGCAGAGGAATCAGATCTGTGTTATTCTTTCCCATTGTCTCTACAGTACTTTTGGCAGACCAGTCTGTGGCTGTACACAAGACAGCTTAAACTACCCTGAGACAAGAACCTTTTGTACCTCCTATTGCCACATCAGTAAGGCTGGTCAGTCAATCCCATCTAAAGCAACACGGAAGATATTAAGAAAAAAGTGGCAGGTGCTTTTCTTTCAACGTTTTCAGAGGAAATACAAAGTGTAGCCTGGCAAATGGCCTGCTAAAATAGCATATTCTATGTGTACAACAGATTAAGCCAGCTAGCTCTTGGTTTTTTTCAGAGGAGAATCTTTTTGCATTGATACCTCAGCTTTTTTGGTGGGAAAGATACTCCATAAAATCCAGATCCTGCAAGAACAGAGAAATCATTTTCCTGATGACATTTTCACTGAGCAGTACAGACAGGCTGTCCTTTTGCTTTTGATTTCCTCCATTTGAAAATGTACTTTGATCTACTTTTGGTACTTATATGAAGTGCCTTTGAATAGAAATAGTAATTGGTTGAGTTAATGTGCCTAAAAAGAAAGTTAATGGCAAGGCTCCTTACAAAGTATATACCAAGCAGAGCCAGAACACCTTTCATTTCATCAAATGTAATGACATCTTTTCTGTGTTTCAGAATTAAAGTCGCTCAGCAATCAGTGAGCAAGTTAACTGCAGAGAAGAAAGTTGAAACGAAGAAAATCAATCCTACAGCTAGCCTGGTATGATCTGGTTTTCAGTATAACATTCCAAGGGATTTTGTGACACCGTTCTTGTCATTCAGAATGATGGCTGATTTCTACTGTTGTTGAAGTCCATAGTATTCTTAGTTTGAATGTAGCAGAGTGATTTTCTTCCCAAGGAGAAATGTTAAAGCTTATGCTCTGTAGTAGTCCAACAGTTGTATTTAAAATGTAGTTCAGTTGTGCCTAAGCATGGCTCTGCTATTTTAGGTAACAAAAAGAGCTGCTTTTGTGGTTTCTTCTTCCCTTCTACTGTAGTCTCTTGTGTTTTCTTCCGTGCTTCAAAGTCCATTGAAGCTCACTGCATTTATTTGTCCAGTGGCTGGAGTGTCTGGTGTTTTTGAAATGTTAAAAATCTTGTTTTCTCTGTTAAATAGTGGTAGAAGGGATTAAATCCCCATTTTATTCCTTGCTGTACACCAGTGTTTTTGATACAACACAGTAAGAGGTCTAGTAATTTGCACTGTATATAAATCCTTTTTTTGTCTGTGTGCAAGGCACATAGGTTAGGCCAGAATTTCTCAAACTCTAGAAGGCAAGAGACTAAGGGAAGGAAATGTACATGAGGAATCAGTATATTATTTCCATTCCCAGCAAAGCATATCAGCTGCAGATCAGGCAGCAGAGATATAAATGACTATACTCATCTGGAAAGAGGTCTTTAAGCAAGATCATCTAGCTAATGCTGAATTAGAGCCTTTATGTCAGCAGAAACCATTTCAGACACAAGAAGATATTAGAGTCACATGAATTTGAAATGTATCTGGTCTCCTCTAGCTGCACTGGTCTTCACAGATGTGTATTTTTAAAGGTACACAGCATTTGACGAATATGTAGCTAAAGCAAACTCAGCTTTTCCACAGTAAGTAATGAACTGGTTTTAAACCTTTTTTGAGTGCTCCAGGCATTTTTTAATTAAAGAAAACTGCAACTGTCACTTGTTTCTCCATCTTCTAGACCAAATGTTCATGGCAACTTGAGAGGAGATGGAAAATTGCAGATAAAAATTATAATAAAACTCTTTTTTTTTTCTTTAACAGAAAGAAAGACTACGTCAGAAGGAAGCCAGTGTGACTGCCAACTGAAAGAAGAAGAATGAGAACGATGGAGTGATTTCATACCTTGCATGATGCTTTACTACACCCATGGGGCCCATGAAGCACCTTATGTTAGATACTGAATTCTGCTTTGCTGATCTGTCCCAAGACAATCCATTAAAGACTTTTGAGTTCCTTCAGAGGGGTTTGTATGTTCAATGGAGCGAATTCTAAGAAGGTTTTTACATGGGAAGTCAAAATTGTTTTCTGTAACTCTTCCTTACATTGCTTAAAATGCATCTTGTTGTTAATGGTTAGTTAAAATATTCTGTGCATAATGCATTAATATGGAAGAGCTAAAATGAGCATTTTGGATGCTGAATTAAGTAATGACTAACAACCTGTAGGTTATTTACAGGGCTTTATGTAGATGAAAGCAAATATACCATTCAGTTCACAAAGGTCTATTGCATCATGCTTTTTGTTACTTCAGCAGTAACTGAGGTAAAATTGACTGATTCTAAATAATTTTACAGTGTCTAAGTATTGGATGCATCTTTCTAAAACTGATTAAATGTAATTATAGATTCATGCTGTATTTTACTATAAATATTTTTATAGAAGCTTCAGCTTATGCCATTCATTGAAATGGGAGCAGTATTTTGCACATAAAAAGGAGTGTTCAAATTCTTTAGTTTTATGATTGATGGCATAACTGATTTATTATTTTTATGGTTTTAATCTAACATTTCCTAAATTTTGAGCTTCAGAAGAAAAAATGATAAAATGTATATTTTTGTTTCAGTATATATTGCGAATATCAATTCCATAAAGTGATGAGTTTATAGGTCATTATTCATTAAGATACAATACTATCTCTCCATGAAGTTATGCATTTGCCATTAAATATTTTACTTTTAATTCCATTGAAATCTTTCCTTTAAACAGAAAATATCTCACTCTAAAATTCATTATGCAGCCTGCTCTTGTCCCCCTATATTTGTATGAAGAATGTGTCCAGCATACCTGTATATTTTTTATATATATATATATATATATATATATATATACATAATGTAATAAGTAAAACTTGAGAAAGAAATAACAGGGTCTTGCTGTCCTCCTATAACATTATAACCATTGCCATAAAGTAGCAGAGCCTGAAAATAACCCTACTGAATATCTACCATTACTTGAGGATTTTTACTGCATTTTAAGGATTTGGATTCTTAGGAGGAGAAATCTGGAAGCAGAAGTTAATTTAAGGTAAAACAGAGAAGTGATTCTGCTTGCTGTCCACAAGAGAGAAACTGACTTCATGATAATGGTGTATGGAGTTGGTTACACAGAGAAATTAGGTGAAGCAAAAAGGTGCAAAAAGCTAGTAGGGGAAAAGCATTAGTCCTTTGCTTTGCAACTGAAAAGAATATACATGAGACAGACATCAGTTACCATACAGCAAATTTGATAGAGAGACTGAGATGAAACCTAGACAAAGTCATCCCTAGCAGAGTACATTTATATTACGGAAAAGAGCAGTTGTGGAGACCCATTTGTAAATTAACTTAGGATTTCACTGCAGGTTTCTTAAATTAGTATCTCTCTCATTCCTGCATAAATAAAAACAAAGGACTCAAGATTCTTTTGTAGGTTTGGGAGTTTCTACCTGCTACAGGTATACTCAAGATGTATAAGCATAATTCTTATGAAAGCAGTCAATAATATGCCAGCAGAAATAATCTGATTTGTAGTTTGACTAGTCCCATTGCAGAGAAAAAAAAATTCCAAAGATTTAATTTGTCTGTCTTCCACTAACTACATTTCTTTCCAATACTGTTAGTGATAAACAAGAGGAGCAATAATGCCTATAAAAGCCAAAGAACAATAGCAAGCAAGGCAATTCTGATGAGTGTTTAAGCAAAGTGTTTATTTTTGATATAGTTTTCTATCTATCATGAAGATAGTGTGTATTGCCATTTGACTTGATTGAGAGTTTTTCAATGAAATGTTTTACTTGAAGTATTATTCAACAAGAGCAGCACTGTTTGTGAAAAAGGATGGTCTTGAAAATTCCTATTAGAAGTATATTGTGGAAAAAAGGTTTTAACTTATTGAAATATCCTGTTTCAAAATTTCTAAATGTGAATTTTCATTTTTCAGTTCAAATTGACTTCATTTTGAAATGTTGAAAAATGTATATAAAAAGGGATTAAAATTAAAATTATTCATTTAAAGCATTCCTTGATCAGATTTATAATTCTTTTTTCAGATTACCAATTTGCCTAGGTTTTGAGAATTAAGGCTATTTTTTAGAAGATTCAAAAACTTATATAGCACAGGGACCTTGTTTCTTCCTAATTTTCAATTGTATTGATTTTCCTCTCAAGTCAGAGTTTCTGATTCCAGCTTCACCCATGACTTAAATCCTCTACTACTAATTAAACTATTTTTAAATTAAAAGAAGAATTCACCTAGAATATTTGATTCATTCTCTTAAGGCTTTGAGACTCCTGGATGGAATTCATCAGCTAAATATCACACTACCTCTCTAGTGATACCCTCTAGTGTCTTCAGACAGTGATTGAAGCCACAATGGTACACCTGTTGGCTTTAGCTAAAATTTTGTATTGGAGAGGAGATATTTACAGATATATCTGCGTAAGCTGTTTATTTATGAAGTATTTAGACACTTCAGGCATAACAAATAGGCATCAACCAGCATTCATCTTGGGGTCACCAAGTGTCACCAAACATTATGTTCTAAGCTTTAGTTTCATGCCTTACTTTACCTTGAGCTTCCTAGTTTATGGAGAATAAAAGGAGAGAAGGAGAAAAGAAAGAAGCTACGAAGATGGAATGGAACAGAAGTCTCTGGTTCATGTCTAAATTGCCGTCAAGGAAGTAAAAGTAAAGTGTGGGCTCAATTAAGCCAAGCAGCAATAGCTAGACAGGTACAGTTTTCTGGTCTATGTAACTTAAAATACCTCAACACTTCACAGAAGTCACTTCCGTGACCGTGATGTAGATGCGGCTTAAGAGGGGGAATTTTCTGTTTCATTTTGTTTTCATTTCTTCTGTTACTGCCACGCTTCTCAAAGACTGTAAAACAAAGCACTATTAAAATCTGTTACTCATTAGGTGCTTATTACCCACAAAAACAACATACAGTACTGATTTATAAATTGAATTATTAGGAAGAATTCTGTGTAGGTGAGTAGATAATAATCTGCTAAGTGCTCTTTACATTATTTACAACATTACCACTTGCTAGTTTTAAAATGGAAGACCTTTTAGTGTCTTTGAGATCTGACAATGTAAATTATTTTTTCGTTATGTTTTTATTTAACTGTGAAAACTACCCAGGTGTTTTGCCATGACTAACCCATGCAATTGTTTTGCCTTGTGTTTTATCGTAGGGTTGTAAATGTATAGATTGAATGTTAGACTTTTATATTTAACTTAGAATTTTTTGCATCAAAACAGAAACTGTGAGCTTCAGTTTCTGTATATGTAGACAATTGAAGTAGGATGGGTGGAATATTCAGTAAGCAGAGAGAAAAATAATTGAGCATCTTAAACACTTGTAGGAGGGATACATTTTCTGTAAGATTTCAACCTTTCTGAATTGCTGAGGATATCTCCTCCAACCCGATATAAACAGCCAGGGTATCTCTGACCTTCTCCTTGGGAAGCAGCCCTTGGGGGTACTGGTCGACAGCC
>VZTH01018404.1:956746-980501 GCA_013397815.1 Aleadryas rufinucha | reverse complement strand
AGGGGGCGGTGCCGGCCGGCCCCGCGCCGCCGGCAGGACGGGCCGCGCCGCGCCGGGAGCGGGTTGTGCAACGCCGGGACGGTAATCGCCGCTCCCTGCCAGTCCCTGCCAGCGGGCGGACCTGCCGCCCCGAAGGGGAGGGGAGGGAAGGGAAGGGGCGTTTCCTCCCGCGCCGGCGGGGCCAGGCCTGTCGCCGGCTGCCCTCGCCCGGAGGTCGGGCTGAGCAGCTGAGGCCGGGCCGCCCCCGCGGCCCACGGGTTAATTTTCCCAGGCACCCTCAGCTTGACACCTCTTGCCCAGCGGGCTCCGGTCATCCACTCTCCCGGGGCTCTTTGTATGGGGGTACAGTGTGATTTTTTTTTTTTTTGGTTAGTTCCATGACAGGAGCTGCCAAGATTGGCTCTCAGACAGAGGGTTGAATGAGTTGTCACCCGTGTAAGTACAGGAGAATAATCCCTATAAAGGGTAGAGCCACACCAGGTACAGCAGGAGATACCAGCCAGCCTTGTCCCACAAAAACCAGTTATACTCGCACAGGTGCTTTTTCCAGCAGAGTTAATAACAGACTGGCGTGTCGCGTTATACCAGCAAAAACACCCATGCCAGCATAACTGTATTTATACTGGATCTTCCCCTGTGATCATATCGTTCAGAAAGACGCCTGATAATGTACATGAAGTGTCTGTACTTTCTGTAGGAACTGGTTAGCCATATACTGAAAGCCTGTATTGGTGCCATGGTTAAGACTGAAATGACAAAACAATTTCTCTGATCAAACTTAAATGCAGATCAAAATGCAGGTGGAATCAGTGTATCTATTTTTAGTCTTGAGAGATGTTTTCATACAGGCTTTTAAAAACATTTGAATTCCTGTGAATGTTGTGCTTTTCACTCTAGCACAAGTGTGTGCACATAGTTCAGTCCATTTATCAGGTGTTCCTATTTCTTCCAAGTATGTCTGCCTGGAATAGCAGGTCTGAAGCTGCAGTTTGAGAGGCAATCCCTGGTTCTTCATTCTGAATCACCACATACACTCTTCTTTCTTGCTCCCTTTCCCTGTCCTTGGTATCATCAGCTGTTTTAAAGCAAGTTTATGTTTTGGTGTAAAAGCTGGAGTCTCAAACTCTCAAATCATTAGCATTTTCTAGAGTAATAGAGTCAGGACTGTTGAACCTAGTTCTCTGGCACTTGTTCTGTGACCTTAGAAAAATCAATAATCTCCCTGCTTTAAAATATCTGCTGTACATTGGTGGTTTTGGTGTGGGTGGAAGGAACTGTAAACTCTTTGAAGTGTTTCAGATCCTCAGGAAAATATATAGCAGAATCACACAGCATTAATAAATTAATTTTGTTTTATAAGATGAATGTGAAAATATCTTGGTTTTTAAAATCTTAGATACTTTGAGAATAGGTGAGTATGAGAACCTAAAAAAGAGGTACTTTTGTTATCAAAATAAACTTCTTATATTAAAATAATTGCAAAAAGGAAAATTTCTGCAAATTTTCAAGTTTATGAATCTTTGTAGTACAGTTTTGCTGATACTTTTAATCTCAGTATCAGCACAGAGATCAAGAGTATTATGATACTGCACACTTTTCTTTACAAGTCCTCTTCCCTCTTCAAGCTTAAATTGGTTGTACCCTTCCACAGAAGTTGCTATCTAGTACAGCCTAACCTTGTTTCCATGAACTGTCCATCAGTTTGGGCCATGCTGACCTTTGTTGTTTGCATGTCTGTGTGACTTGTGTTCTGCTGTTTGTCTGCTCAGTGTCCTTATCCCACTTTCTGACACTAGTCAATACCATGACCTAGTATATATTTTATTTCTCTTCTAAATTTTCCTTAAATAATTTCACACAAGCCTATCATCTTCTGAAAAACTTGTCTCATGCACCCAGTCCTCCACTTTGTCTTCTACTGCCTCGACTCCGGAAAGTTGCTGTTTTTTCAGAATAACTTTTTGAGCATGATTGATAAATAGGCACTTAGTTCAAAACATGAGATTTTTATGGATCCATTATTTCATCAGTTTCCAACAGCACTCATGGCTAAGCATATCCTTGATAAAATCACCCACACTGATTAAATGCTTTTGTGACAAAAGCTCCTTTTTTTCTCTTCAATTTGAAATCTGCTGCATTTCAATACTTTATACATTGTGACCATATTGCTTTCTTGGTATTCGTGGTACAAGTCAACTGTGAGGGTTTTCCAAGGTAACAAATAAGAGCAACATTAATTCAAATGTATCTCAAATGTAAAAGCGAGAGGTGGAAAGGTAGCTTGGAAGAAACAAAGAGTAGCAGTTCTGTTACCTGCATTAATAGTACTGTGTGTAGGTTCTCTGATAAAGCAAGAGCAAATTAACAACTGTCCTTCTAATACAGTCCATGGCATGGTTCAAACTTCTTACTAGGTAAGTAGGAACATCCATAGCAAACAAGCTATTTAAATGAGAAAGTGCACTCTGGAATACTGAAACCTGTGGGAAGAAAAATGCACGTTTACTATTAAAGCCTTAAATCGCTATAATGGACATCAGGAGACCTCATAACAGCAAGTGTGAGGCTGGGCTCCTGTGTCTGAAGTGTTAAGCAATGGTATCTGCCTAAGCAGTTCTTCTATTTCCCAATTTAAAAAAAAAAGCCTAATAATAATAAGCAGTAATAAAATTACTAAACAGTTCAGATTTTCAGTTCATGTCCTCAGCCACTCTTGATTTTTGACACTTGAGTTTTAAGGAGTCAAAGTCAGAAATATAAGAAATTGTTATGGAGTGAATATTTGTCCCACTAATAGTTGTGTGAATACATTTTTTTTAATGGAATCTAGGTTAACAAATAAGAAGATGCTCCCATTTGGTGTCTCCCAGAACAGGAAGAACCTGTATTATTTGCTGTTGGCACTTGGCATACAACACCCAGCTATATTCTGAGAACAACAAGTCATCTAATAATTAAATAAAAAATAATGTTGTTTATTGTAGGTCCAATGCAACTTATATAAATATCATGGAATGCAATTTACAAATGTTGTGAAAGGTGGCAGAAGAATGAGATTAATTTATGTAAGTTGACGTAAGCTGTAAGATGCAAACTGTATCATGTATGTTAGTTACATTTGAAGGTGATTTGTGTAGTGCTGGACGCCATTCTTCAGACTTACCTTTGCATAATTTTTAAGTCTATATAAATTCAGTATATTGTTCATTTGTTTAATTTTAAGTAAAGTACTATGGTATTGAAAACTTAATAACTAATGGAGCAAGAAGGAAAGTTCCAGGGATTGATGTGGTGTCTTTTGTGAAATCTGTGTTATCTCCTAGATATATCTCTTAGTTGTAGAATCTGGCATGGTTTGCAGGGAAATTAATGAACTATACTGTTAATGCAGTCATCAGCATAAAGTGATAAGTTTTTGTCCTGCTGAAGTGCTACATCAGAGTATTAAGTTTGCTTGATTTTTCACAGAAGGAAGTTCTACATCTGAAGTTGAGCTACATTATATCATGTATCAGTTCATACGTGTGCAAATGTGTGTATATGAATAATGATACAGATTATTCTCAATTATCTTATTAATCCTTATTAATATGACTTATGTCTGCCAAATGGTATCATTACGTGTTTAGTCACTTCGTAGAAGTTCAAACTCCAGTGCAGGTGAAGTAGTGTAGATCTGGTATCAACCACTCAAAACCCATTAGCCTCCACCTCCATATGCTGATTATAATGCAGGTTTGATCTTCAGAGTTGGGCCTACAGGGTGAAATTGAAATGGACATAAATTTTCTTTGATCTACTGAACAAGCCTCGTTTCTTTGTACCTCCTGTTTTCTCTTCTTCTTCTTGGCCTTTTCTTATCCACTTCCTGCATGCCCCTCAGATGACTGGGGTGTTACAGGAACTTTAGAAGTGAGAAGGTAGTCTTTCTGAGCTGTAAGCAAATTTGGGAGTAGCATGGGCAGAAGAAGATAAGGGGTATATAGAAAAAAATGCTTAGATGTACAGACCATTGACTTTTAAATGTATTGATGCTTGCAGACTTTCTGTGCCATTACTGCTTCACTTTCCCACTGAGAGGGGTACTTTTCTTAATCTTTATTAACTGACACCATAACCCACAAGTGCTTAATTGCTACACGCAAGTCTACTTTGTGCAATTCCTTGATTTGTCTCTGTATTTTTGCTTTATGTACGTGGGGTTTTTGATGGGACTGTGATCTAGCCTCTGTACAAGCAATGCTTGCCTCTACTTAGTACCTCCTGCCTTTCCAATATACAAGGCAACAGATTGCTTTTTATAAGCAGAGCTCATAAATTCGTAAGTCTGGGTGAAAATACGAGAATACACAGGAATTACTGTTATTATACCAGACTCAGAAATTATCTGGTCTTCTGTTTGTATGTGGATAGTATCAGATACTCTTAGAGACGGTATAGACTCCACATATCTGCTGTCTTAGTGGATTTTACTCTAATTTCAAACACACACTGATTTCATTCTAAAGTATGGTGTTTGACACCCATTCTAATTTTTCATGTCAGTAGCATAATCAGTCACATTCTGCTGGTCCAGAAAACACACTGGTATTTAAGGTGAGAGAAAACACCTGATTTGTACTAAGAACTCAGTTTTATTTTCCTTACTGTTTTTATTTGCTTTTGTTGTTAACTGGCTTCTGACTTTGACATTTACAGAAAAATGTCTCAACTGAGCTGTTTGCATTGATGCTTAGAATACTGATATTCCTTTTGTTAGTTGCTTTAATTGGACAATCTGTGTAAAATACAGAATTAGATTTTCCTCTGAAATACAGTACTCTGCATTTATGAACAGTCAGTTTCAGTTATGATTTTGAGCTTCACATGCCTACTTTGTTAGGACTAGGTGAGTGGGTAGAAAAATGGTAACTGAAACTAGATGTTCCTGTTTAGCTTGTTCTGAAGTGGATCAGAGCTCAGTTTGATCTTGATAGCTTTTGATGATCTGCAAGCCAAGGTATTTCACTGCTCAATATTTATTTCTAGCTTATCTCAAATATTGTATTATTTTATGTTTTATTAGCTACATAATAAATAGAAGACCAGAAGTCATTGATGTTAACTTCCTATCACACTTCGAATAATGCTTGGTTAAAAAAAAGTTCAGTTTTTCATCAAAAAGTGAGAAAACTGAAATAATTTTTAAGGAATATTTTATGGAAAAGGCATTCATGAACAGCATAATGAATCTTTGCAAAGTCAACCTGTCAAGTTTGATATCTGAATTCAGTAATTTAAAGAAAGGCATTTAAAATATATTTACAACTAATATCTGTTTCCTAGGTAGAGCTCTAATTCTTTTATTGAGATTGCCTCATAATTCCCTTATAAATAGTGCTTCTCAGCTGGTTATATCTTTGTTGGTTAATGTATTTGCTGATTTATAATCATGCAAACTTTCAGTTTGCATGAATTTTCTGTCTCAGCTTAAATACCAATTTATTTAATACATTGGATGTGGTCCAATTATTTCCCAGAAGGTAGCAATGGGAAAATAATATTTTTTCACTATATTAAGAGAATGTAACAAGCTTTTAGATCATTGTATTTTATCACCATGGTTTGCAACAGAGTTGAATTTGGCAGAGACCAATGTACATGAAAGACATAACTTTTGGACAGCTGTGTCATCATCACTGTTTATGTTGTGGTTCCTTCTTATTTCAGGTGATGGAGCTTAAATTGGTAAAATTGTTCAAAAAAGGAATCATATCCCTCCCTTGTATTTGGTCATAAGGTATCAGACATTAGGTTTAAACCATAATAACTTCATCAGACCCATCTTTCTGTTTTCCAGGAGTTATGAGCACCAATACATACCATGATGACATGTTCTTTGAACAAATATAATTTGGTTTTAACATTTGTAATGTAGAAAGGATGCTAATATAACAGAACAAGGATTTTCATACATTCTATGTGCAGATCTATTTGCTTACTATCAGTAGTGAGGGTCTGGTTTTACACCCCACTGAACTCTCCTCCCTATCAGCATATTCCTGGAAGATTGTCTCCTGCTTCCTCTCATTACAGGAACTTTCAAACTATTTAGTATTAAGTGCATGTTACACATTCAAGTTCTGTTCTTGGCAAACACAGTATTTCTTAATCATTGTTTTCTATCAATATAGTTCAGATCTTTTTTTGAGAATTAAAGTGGAATTTGAATTTCTCCTCTGTATGCAATACTTTGCATTTAGTAACACTCAGACTCAATTACCATTTTGCTACACGCTCACCAGCTGAAGAAAGGTAGACAATGAAGGAGCGGTGTTGTAACTTGAAATGGGTTTCTAAAACTGAAGTCTTGTCTCCACCCATTGTTTCACAAGTTGGTGATTATTATAGCAGCCCTTTTGATTAACCATGTCAGAGACACTGAACATTGTAGGAGCCTGATGGTCTACTCTTATACGCTAATAACAGGTCACAGATTATATTGATGTAGCATTATTGAGTTTTTCATTTGTTCCTTCACACTGACAAATTAATGGCTTTTCAGAAATAGATTTGTATGCCTTCTGTAACAATTCTTGGCTTTAGGCTGCCAACAGGGCTGGAGATGCCATCATTTGTTATGTTCATGTCCCTCACAGCTCCTGCAGCTAAGCAAACTGCACCACACTCTAAAGCAACCATGCAGCATCTGTTTCCTCCCAGATCATATTGCCCAGCCTCACAGGTTGTGTTAACCAAGTCTCTGCAACCTTTCTCCATACAGAATGAGCAGTCTGTTGTTGATCAAGCAGTGTGCAGAATCCAAGGCTTTTCCTGCAGTGGGTGTTTTATGCCAAAATGCAGCTTGAAATGGTGACTGACATAGGTAACTGGTTTTGACTTTCAGAATTATCCTACTGATCTGAATGCAAGCAGATGAAACCACATTAGGAATGAAAGGAATGCATTAGGATGGGGCAAGACAGAGTGGAAGAGAAAGAAATGGCTTGACAAGAAATCAGTGAAGAAGGGCTACAGAAACTGGAGTGGCTTAGCAAGATGATATTTAGGAAAGGAATCTGAGCCGTGTTGGATTAGAAGGGCAGTGGAAGGAGGACTTGTTGCATCCTGATACAGCCTTAATTCAAGTTCCTTGTGCAATTTTAGACCACTTTTGGGGCAAACTTATTCTGGACTGTTCCAGAAGACACACATGCAGAATCCTTCTGCTTTACTTAGCAATATCTTCTGCGAAAGGGTGTTTTACTAGTGCAAACACTGGCTTCCAGTAGCTGTCATAGTTGAGATGTTGGTTTAGATCCATAATCTTTGAATGCAAAAAATCTTCCAAGAGATAGGATCTAGTTGCCTTCTTCCTCTCTCGAAGCACCACAGAAAGAAAATGCGCTGGTAACAGAGTAGGAAGCAACAAAGAAATTTGTGAGTTGTGAATAGCTGATGCTTGTATAGTGATGAGAAATAGACAATGCAGTGGGACTGTACAGAAGGTACAGAAGTGGTGGACCTTTAGATTTCATTGAGGAAATCAAGAGATACTTTAGTTCTCAGTGTTGATTAAAGGTCATAGTATCATAAAAAAAAAAGAATGGAGGATACCTTTGGATCATCTGGATGGTCTTTAGCAAAGATGGTATAGAATGAGAGGAATGAAGAAGGCCAGGGAAACAAGGTTATTAGCGCAGTGAATCTCTTGGTTGCATGGAACAAGCAGGAAGAGATACATTCCTATTATATTGTAGAATAGGTAACAAAATGTGTAATTTAAGGAGTAAAATTCAGAAATGTGAAAAAGTGGGCTTTTGTTAAGTAAGAATAGGATCAATAACAGTAGAGGAAGAGGCTAAGGACAGACCCCTGAAGAATCTTAAGAGTACAGTAAAGTTTTAAAGAAATATGAAGCTCCTCTTCATGAACATATGCAGAAAGAAGCTTCTGGTGTTCTACTTTTTTTGTTTTTAAAGAAAGGATATTACTACTACATGTTATTGCTAACACTACTACTTACTAATATTACATATTGCTACTAAGATATGCTAATAATAATTTTTGCTACTAATGTATTAATATTACGCCTTACTGCTTACAGGGCTTTTTAGTCTAACTCATGTCCACTGGAATTTAAAAGTTTAAATTGAATTTATTGGGGGATCTGATGGATATAACTGTACCAATGTGATGTCCATCAGGACAGTTACCTTAATGCTATACAGGCCAGAGTTTTACAAATTTTAGAAAAAAATAGTGGAAGTTTCTATAGGTATATAAATATACATATGTGTACATATGTAGATATATATCTATAAATACAGAGATTCACAGAAAAACTTTTTCCTTTTTTGATACAGAAAAAAAAAATTATTTTTTACTTTCATAGGCAAACATAAATAGTGAAGTTTTATCTCATTCTAGCAGAAGGAAGAAAAATATTACTCTTCAGCCTTAAGGGATTAAGTTGCATGTCTCTAAACAACGTGAGAAAATTCTCTGTTCCTTCCTACATAGAGCTACACCCTAAGCCACAGCTGAAAGCTCATCCTCTCTGCCTGCCAGCTAAGGCGCAGTTTATAAGGTAGAGCAGGATTCTTCGCTCCAGCTCAGCAAGACTGAGCCCACGCAGTCCATCTTAATGCAGAACATATAAATAGAAGATAAACAGTTTAAATATTAAGTAAATAATCATCCAAATTACATCATTCCAAGTCAAAACTCAGCTGCCAATTGCCCTGTTATCTGAAATGAGAGTGAGTTTTTGCCACAAGTAAAGACATGTTTCCTTGTTATTATCACAGCTTAGTTAATGCACTGAATGTTCACACGCTGGTTTATTTCACACTAACTTGATGGGAATAGCATAAACAGGCAGCAGAAGTAACCAAATACTCTACGGACCAAACCTCTAGTAGTTGTGTATAACTGAGCAAAAAGAAAATAAACTTAATCCTCCTAATTATTTTCCTAAACTTAGTCATGCCAAGTATTTGACCTTCAGAAACACCTGTGCCCTAATTTTTAAGCTTGTTATATATTTCCTTTTGTAATCTGGAATTGTAAATCACAGGGTTTGACTCACATAACTACCAGGGTAGATGAGAAGCAGAGCAGTTGTGTTGTCTGGACTGTATTGTTGAAATACCTTCCAGCCCAAGAAGCCCTGCAGTCTGGCAGGAAAGGAAGGTGAATAAAATTTCTAGAAGCAGGCAAGAGATCAAGATGTGCAAGTACTGAGTAGCTCTTACAGGCACATTTTGCAAAGTTTACTTCAGGCATCACTGAAATTGCTGTTTTTCAAATGGGTGCTCAACAAGCTCATCTTCTGTGCCATCTCACAGCTTAAAGGAATTATTCCAGTTACAGGGGGACCTTCACATTTTAGGAAACATATGTCTCTACTTTTTCCAAGATCTTCTGAGTAAGAAAAACTGAAGCTTTTGTTCATAACGGAAATAAGACTTGTGCAGCAATGTAGCACAACCATAGCCTGCACTCTCTCTGCTCTGAGAAGAGAATATCTTTGAGGAAAAGATCACATGCCTGAATTATGTAGGACCTTGGGGAAAGCAGAGCACTGACCCCTGCACTAGGTGAAGGAGGGAAGCAAAATAGTAATTGAAATCTCAGAAGAGAAGGTTAAAATGAGCAACAAAAGTCTGGAGAAGGAGGAAAGAGAAAAGGGGGGATGTCTACAAATGTAATTTAAAGTAATAGCTTTTCCTTGGAAGTTCTAGAAGTGGGTATTGGAACCTCCCATTCACGGTAGCAAGTCTTAGACTGCAAGTTTATTTGATTCAGTTGTGGTCACATAAGCAGTACCTCACTGATTCAAAAAAATTTAACTCATCTTCCAAACTTTTGCATAATGACCCAAACTAACCTTAAGGTTCTCCAAACATTCTAGATTCATCATTGGCCTTTTGAACACAAAATGCAATGTCACAGTGAACATAGTGCCAATATTTTGAGGATATTTTCACTTGTGCTCTTCGAATTTGCTGCATTTCAGTAAAATAACAACAAGTTGCAAGTGAGCTATTAGAAAAGTGGAGCAAATGTTAGACTAAGGGTTAAAGTGCTCTAAAGCTACATAGTTTTTATTCTTCACAAGGATGAGGTTATAGTTTGTCTTGCAGAATTTCATTCCATTTCATGCCTCAGTTTCTTGGAACCAACCATTTTTTCTGCATTATATTAATGATATCTTCTAAGGTTTTTTTGTCAATAGGGCACTGGTAACATTTGTGTCAGGTCGTTAATGACTACACTGGATTCACCATTAAAGATCTTTCAGTACCTTACCACTTTTCCCCAGTTCTTTGCCTGTACTATAATCCTTATAAAAAATACCAACTTTCCCAACTTAATTAATAAATTTCTTAGTAGCACCATATAGTGTGCTTTATTAATGTTCACTTCAGTCACATTGTGTGACACATTGTGTTTTCCTAGAAAATCAAGTTATTTTTGAATAAAGCCTAGCTAATCAAATATAATCTTGCCTACTCTAATTATTCAGCACTTCACTATTTACTTTAAACTATTGCAGACAACTCAGTTCAAATTCAGGGACTTTTCAGACATGAATAACTTCTGTCCTCTCCCTCCTTTTTACAGTGAGATACCGTATTTCCTGTTCCCAAGTTATATACCAGCCTGACTTTGTCGGAAATATTTCCCACCAAACTGATCCCACAGTCTTATTCTAGTTTGTTTCAGAATTTTGGAATTAATATCTTCAGCCTATCTTAGTATTTCTTCTTCAAATACCTGGCTCCCAATTCTATATTTTATTTGTTTTTATCATACTAGCCGTAGGTTGAGGAGTATTATTTGGATCGATTTTAGAATAGAAGGGAAAACTCCCTTCCCTTCAAACTATTTTCCCAAGAACAAGGTGAAGAGTAGCCGGTGTGATACTAAGTCACAGAAGGCGACATGAAACGAAAGCTCCAAAGCGTGCTCTGCTCCAGCACTGTCAGTGGAACAGTCCCAGGCAGGCGAGAGCCGCTGGAGGAGCAGTCGGAGTCGTGCAAGTGCCAGGTGTGCCACAGGATGGTGCCACAGGGTTAGCTTTGTCCGGGACTCTGTTACAGTGCTATAAAAACCCAAATGCTAAAGGAAATCGTGATATACGCTTAATGGACAGCGATGTCTGCATTTGCTGTGCTCTGGACAGATAATTTAAATTCTACAGGTGGGGTATTCTCTTTATCTGTACACATCTGATCTTCATTCCCAAATCTCATGTATGTGTTAGGGGAGACTGTGCACTAAGTATAGGCTTTTTGCTGATGAAACAGCAGAGCATTCTTTGCCTTCATAACTTCAATTTTATGGAATGTCTGTAAAACACATTGTGCAGAAATATTTTTAGTAGCCCAGCTATTGAGCGAGTAATTTACAGATCTCTTTTCATTTAATTTACTAAATGTGTATTAAATGAGCATATTCCTTCTGTTGTCATGGTAGTTAAACCAGTCTAAGTCACTGTTGGTCTACTTTGGGTAATGTTTCAGTAGTTATAGGAGCAATGGAAAAGCATATTTGTAAAAGACACCTGAGAAACAGATATTCCATTCCTTTCCTCTGGTGTGGTAAGGTTCTTTACATGAAGAAAAAAGAAGTTCCCAAGAACGTCTATATAACTAAGTAGTTGATGTGAGTATCTGGAGAGTGATATATGGAATAAAATCAAAGTGAGTTAACATTATCAGGTATTTTTTGTTGTTTATCACAGAAATTTATCTTTTGAGCTTAAGAATAAAATTATATCATTAACTTCACTCTAGTAGGAGCCTTATATATTACTAAGACCCCTCTGTCTCTCAGGTGAAAATAGAAGTGTTAGTAACTGTTCCTTATCATCCTGGTTGTGGTATTGCACATTTTTACTTTGTTTATCGTGATTTTCAAGCCTTAGAGGCCTTCTGGTCTTGCTTACACTATTTTCCTTTCTGCAGTGGACATATGAATAATGAGCTATCACTGGTTTATTCTGACTTTTATTATAGTCTGTTGAAATTTATTCCATCTAGGCAATATTGTGATCAGATGCTCTTGTCAAACTCCCTGATATTTCATCAAACTGTCAAAATGTTGTCAGTGAAACAACTATTTTCAATTCTATTCCAGAACTGATGTTAATGTTTCACTTGACTTGGAACAGAATCAGGCAAGACAAGTGAGGTTTTAAAGCTTATTACTTCAAAATACTTCATAAAATCTGGTGGAAATAGATCAAGTGCTTAACAATGGCAAACTGTGGTTTGAGTCGATACATTTAAGTATTTTTATTTTTTTAGTCTAATTGTCTAGCTACTCATTTGGAAAAAGGCATAAACTTGTTGTTTTACTACTGATTCAGGATTTGAATCTTGAGACCCCTCTTGACATTCCGTGTGAATGGTAACTATGGAAATGAGAAATTATGACCCAGAGTAATGGCTGACAACATTTCATGACAAGAATTATTGTCTGAATAGCTTTGCAGAATTTAGGCTGCCTTGTGGAATAACACTGCACACCTGATCACGAATTGTTACGGAAATTTCCCTATTTCACTACCAGTGAAAGCAAAACAGCAACATTCCCTTTTCCATGCAGACCTTTCATTGTAAGGAAGCAATTCAAGATTTCACTCATAACCACAACTTATTACAATAAACAGTTCCTCATCTTTCTCATATCTGTTCTAAGTCTTTAGGGAAGAATTATGTTTGATGACACTTATAGACTCAAACTTTTATAGGCACAGTTACACCCAAGAAACTCATAAATCTTCATATGCAAATGAACCTATGAAACTGCTCATGACCATGGGACTGGGTGCTTAACCCACTTTCATGAGAAAGAAATCGCAGTGCCTCGCTCCATAGGTGCTATATTAACTGACAGGAATTCAGGCAGTGGCCTCCAGGTGAAGGCAATTAAGCTATCCTACCAGATCTGGAATGTGTTGGGAGCAATTCAGTGATTGGTTATAAAGGAAGGAAGAAAGGAATGTGTCCTGCTTTTCCTTGTTAGGGCTTGCTACCACCCTAGGGATAAGGGAACTGTTTATTTTCCTCCCAAAGGGGTGAAAAAACAAAAAAAGTTTTATGTTGCATATGAAGCAGGTGATCTGAACAGCTTGGTCCACTTACTGTATCATATATATTCAACAACATTCCTTTTCACAGCTTCTTTCTCTTTTTTTAATTGTATGAATGCAAAGCAGGAACCATCTGATATAGCTTATCATTTGCCTATAAGCTTCTCTGTCCATGTTGGAGGCTACAGGAAATCAGTGCTTTGCCATTGGAATAACAAAGAAAAAGTAATTTAAAAAGAAATGCATTTATGTTATGCATTCTCAGTGCAGAGATATAGGTCCAGAGTGGTCACAGATTCTCCCATATTTGGTAACACTGCTGCTGCACACTGAAAATTGAAAACAGAACTTCACAAAGAGGGAAAAAAAATCAGTGGAATTTTAACTACAGCCCTGTGCACTCTGGCACCATGGTAAACCACAAAAAGCACACACAGGCGTGCTCCTAATGCATTTTGAACAGGTCTTCCTGTGGTCATTTTGATGTTCAAGATCTTATGGTGCTGCTCTTTTCTTCTCTTCTCAATTCATTTCAGTCGTTACACAGTGGCATTGATGGAAGATCTGTCCCTGCAGCTTGTTTTGATAGAGCCTGTCTTCACAGAACAGGTTTTGTGGCAGGAGCCAGATTCAGAAACCCAGACTGAATCTCAGTACAGTAGATTTGACTCTCAGATATCAAAACTAGCAAAAAAAAAAAAATTATTTCCAGCATCTGTTTGTAAAGCCGGGGAACCCCTCCACCGATACAGAATGTGTTTGCTAAAAATTAAGTTTCAGGAGAGGATTGCAGAAATTCATGGGAGAGGAATTCACTGAGAATTACTAGATACAGAAGTCATGCTTGGCTCAGGAATTTTCTCAGCAGCAAATGGCTGGAAGCTCAGGAAAATATTCCTGTCCAGTGTTTCATATCTTTCTTAAGCATCTGTTCATGGCTATTATGAGAAGCAAGATACTGGATCTACTAGACTCTTGGTCTTACCCAGCCTGGTCATTCTTATATTGAAGCTTTACCTTTTTCTAGTTCCAGAGTTCCTTCTACAAAAATTCTGTGTTCTCAGGTTTTTATTGCTGAAAAATCGCTGCTTGAGAGATAAAGTACCAGAGATTACAAAAAATCCCTTATAGTATTGAGATTAATCCATAACATAATATATTTCTTACACTGATGCCTTTACTTTTGAGTATGTTAGGTACCACACATGGAGTCAGTCGGATTAGGACCTGATCTTGAATGTTTGTGTCTTTCACTGTTACATACTCACTACACTGTGATAAACTATGTTACAAAAAAAAAATCCTAATCTACAGTACCTTTAGATATGTGAGTATAGAAGAAAAATATGGGTATCTGTTATTAGTCTCCTTTTGAGGCATTAACTGTATATGTCTATATTCCGAGCATAGTGATACATACACTTTGAAGACAAGATACCTGTTACATGTACCATGTGACCATAAAAAGCAGTACATTTTTCTCCCTTTTTTTTCCTTTCCAACTTCTACTCATCAGAGAAAATTTTTGTTTCTCTCTCTGATTTTGACCATTCTCACTGACCTTCTGCATATCTCCTACCTTTGAAGTCCCTTAATATTATCTCTGAGGATTTTCTTTTAGCTTTCCAGCTTGAGCCCTGCAAGACCATTCCCTGACATACCTTTTGATGTTTTAGTAGGTCACTGACATACAGCTTTTACCTGCCATCAGACTTCAAAGCCTGTAATGTTTGGCAGCCAAGCCTGTCTCGGGGATTTTTCTATTGGTTGGGAGAACTTACTGAAATTAGATGGCAAATGTTCCAGGAACACTGGAGTCACATTCCTACGCTAAAGAAGATTGCCAGTGTGGCTTTGTTGATTATATGCTGCTTCATGGCTGCATGTGGCACTGGAGGCTCTCTGTCTGAAGAGGGTAGTCTCCAAAGCTGTTTCACAGAACAGGATCAGGGTGACAAGGAAGGAACCAGCCCAGGTTTGTGGCCTGCCTTTGGTAAAGTCCTCAGGTTTTAGAAGAACAGAATTTTTGTCTCTGTAGACTTGTACCTACTGAGACTGCTCTTCCCAGAGCAGCTACCAGCGGTGTCTGCCAAAGCAAAAGGACTCCATCTGCAGTCATCCTGACCTGGCACAAGGCTGTGTCTCCTCACAGAGGCATCCAGTGAGTGAGTCCCCCATCTTTGTGAATCATGGGGCAAGCTGGGGAACTCACAGGGCATCCCCACGCATTCCTACCAAGACAATTTATTGAGGAGAAAGCTGAGGAGGGTCTCCAGAGTGCATTCTGCCATAGCTCAGGCAGTATCAGTGGCCTTTCTGTTCACTAGATCTGCAAACCTACCAACTTTGATTTCTCATTCTTGCTGTTATCAAACACAGTACCATGCTACCATGCCAATGAACCAGTCATAACTTGGACACCAACAAGTACGGCTTGGGTTAATTTGTATTTAATATTGCAGTCTTCTAGTTATATATAATTCAGATTTCTCATTAGAACTACAAATTTGTAAATATTTGCTAAAAATAAACATTTGAATATCTATCAATAAGTGCAAGCCATTTATGGTTTTTCTCAGAATAAAATGTTAAAATACTGTGATTTTCAATGCAGTGAATTGTATTCTATATTTTTATGCCGTATACATAATCAAAAGTAACAGATCTTTATACATTTTGTTAACCTATATCTATGAGTATCACGTTGGATTATTTTTCCTAGGCAAGATGACAGAAATAGATCAGTTCTATTAATCCTTCTGTGATTAGTATCATATTTAAAAGTATATGCTGCTTTTTTTAGATACAATGTTATTTTCTCAGGTTTATATATATACTTAAAATAATAATGGTCCTGATTCATATTATTCAGTAGAGAGTTTCTGAAAGAAAGCATGGCTTCCATTGCACAAGAAAATGTTAAATAATATTAAATAACATGTCATATAAAACGAGGCCAGAATCTGTTCTCACTTCTCTTATTCAGATATTATATTGCCATAACATCTGCTGTCTTACAGCTAATCAGATTCATCATTACTATTTAAAGCGAAAACAGGAAACAAAACAAAAGACAGAGCACTGTTGGTGTTGGATTAGGAATGTCTGGGACAAGTCCAGTGAGAGACTGATGGGCTATAGCACTTGGTGTCTGTCTCAGCCTGTGGCCTGCAGGGAATTCTGCATTAGGCACCTACACTCCCTGTATTGTGAATGGGAAGATTTAGGAGCCTCATTATAGGCTGAACAACCTGTGCCGTGGGCAAAGAGCAGTTAAGGTCAGTAGGAAATCCCATTCAGGATTTCAGGTGCTGCACCAAGGCTGAGAGCCACTCAGGAATTGCCGCTTGAGACCAGGCATCTACAGTTGTTCCATCAGAAACTGGACAGAGTTCACTATTTTTACTGAAGCTTTTGTACAGTAATTCAGGGATCAGCAAACTCAAAGACATGTCAGAGGCATTTAGTAACTTGTCTTTAAAGGGCCCATACCTTTTCTACTTGCATTCATTTATATGAGATCTGTTCACATGGACAAGTCTCACAACTGCATGGCAGATGTTTCTTTCCTCTGTATTTATATCACTTGAGTGAAGAGCCAATATTTTGAAAGAAAGGAAATACTGATGGGTGGAAAAGCTCATTTACAGTAGAAAGTCTTCTCCCAGAAGCTCTGTCTGAAGCTCGTATTCATGATCAAGAAGCATTCATAATTGCCACTGACGGAGGTGACCAAATGTTTGTCGATGAGAAATACTACCCACAAATTAAGCAAATTTTTATGCAGGACTAGGAGTAGAGCCCTCTCCTGATGCTAGTCTAGAGACGTGCCACAGAGTTCTCATGACAATTATTGCCACAGGAGACTGATCTGCATTCACTGACACAGAAGACACTGGCAATAGCACTGTACTTTCAAAACCTATGAACACATCATAATCACTTTAGCAACTTCATTGAACAATATTATACCCTCTAGCATCTATACACACACCAGCGTTCAATAAAGTGTAATGTCATTTTAAAGACCTCCATTAATACTGGTGATTAAAACTACTGTATCACAAAGCAAACTGTAATACTTAATTTGGTAAGATGTTAGAAAGAACTTGACCAAGATATTCAGGTTACAAAGTCCAGAATGAAAACTACTGAATGAGCTCCTTGTACAAAAAAGTGCTTCCTCAGGTAACGTGACCAGCGTATGAAATTCAGTAAAGCTTGAGATCCAGTCATTATAGCTGGATTATGTTTTCCTAGCCTTGTTAATATTATGGTCAGATGCTGCTTTTGTAGTTAGAAAGAAGAGTAATTGCATAGCTCTACTTCAGCATAGAGCTTCATTATGAGCTTTAGTAAAGGGTAAAGTGTATCTTGCTCCATAGTGATGAGAATAGCAACCTTTCTTTCCCGGTCCTTTTGAGTCCTGAAGTACCAACTAGTGGCCATTAGTTATGCCCAGGAGAATGCAGTTCATCACCTTTCCCTCACTGTGTCCAAGCACTCTGCTCTAGCTGCAGTTCAGATAAACTTGTAAAAACACACAGGCACAACAGTTCAGTTTCATCGTGATTAGCTCAGTTGTCCTTACCAGCCAATATCGGTCAGCTTTATGCTTTAACTACACTCATTAAACAAGGTTCACTTGTTCACAGCAAACATACATCATTGCATTTCAAATATATATATTGTCATAAAAACTGAATCTGGAACAGTTTCTTCCTGAACAAACTGCATAACAGCCAAGGTATCAGCAGTGCTGATCTTTAGCTGAATCTCTCTTTTATTTGTCTAGGCTCCAACATAAAAATATGATCCCTGGCAACAAAACTGCATATGGAAGCCAAGTAGAGTCCGTAAGACTAGCACAGAAAACCCTGAACCACAATGAGAAAAACCATTCCAGCTCCCCCTTAAGCAGGTTGTGAGGTTACAGCTCCCTACCCCATCACAAACTAGTACACTTGGGTTTGCCGCCTTTGAGGCAGCCTGTACTCGCTGTCTTGGCAAAATGATCCAGGTGAACTGCAAGACCTTTAACCATAGGGGTTCTTTTAACCTAGATCATTTTGTCAGGACTGGATTTAAACAATCATGACACAACATCAGAGGCAGGAGAAGGAAGAAAGAAGCAAAAGCATAGATCTGGAAGTAGAAACCACTTAATCACATGTAATGCACTTGATTGCTACTTAAGGACCTTATGTGCTCTCCCAACCTGAAATACACTGTTCTCCCTGGCAGAGAACTATTGTTAGAGGAAAAATGGAAAGTACGTTAAAAATAGTTCTGAAATGACTGAGGATTAAGGAGTTTATTTGCTACATTTGAATTGACTTACTGTTGTGTTAATAATTAATCAAATTTGGGGGAAGGAAAAGTTTTCTAGCCACACTTTTTTTTAATCTGATTTATCAAATTCTTTAAGTGCTAAATACTGTCAAGAACATGCAGATAAATTTTTGCTTTGAGGCTGAGAGCAGCATTAGCCAGCGCTTGCAGAAGGACTTTGTGTGCTCCAGAGCAGTGAGACAGAAACCCAGTGACTGCAGGAGTCCCCTCAGCACCCTGCAGGCCTGCTGTCCTGAGGGCTTCCAGAAACTGGGTAACACTGTCTCTGTATCCTATAATCTACTTCCAACCCTTAATTCAAATCGCAAAGCCAACAGAAGCTGCATCACAAGCCCCTTCTCCTGCTAGGCAAATCCAGCATGGGCAGCTTTGTTTACCAGCCCTCTCAGCTGGCAGGCAGCAGCCCTGCTGCCCAGAGCATATCAGACCAAGAGTTGCACGGCTGACAGCTTTTGGCAAGATACCACCTACAAGGAGCTCCCAGCCAAACCTCCTGTTCCCTGTAGAAACAGGCTGTTTCTCTGCTAACCCTTAATTGTTGGGCTTTCTCTGCCTTAAATCCTGCTGGTACCAGTAGGGCAGGTGGGGCTAACTGAGCCAGGGTGGTAGCTTCAGGCCTCCTGGCTCCCGCAGCAGCAGGTCGCTGTGCCGTAATTACTGTTGGTTAATAGTGTGTTTGGCAAGCTGCGAACGTTCTGGAAGTTGTTTCCTTCATGCAGTCTTTCCTCTCATTCCTCACCACCCACTGTTCTCCTTGGCAATTGCTAGTTAAGGTGGAAGTTTCTTAAGAAACTGCTTGTTAAAAATTTGGAAATGGAGTGCTGCATATGCCAGTGGCAATTCTTTTCCCTGGAGGATTAGCAAATGGAGTTGTTCCTTGTCCAGTTGCATCTCTCACATCATGCTTCCAGCCTTGCATAATTTTTGAGGAACAGTTTAGGATGTTACGTAGCTCATCCTGAGCAGGGCAGGATGCCATGTAAAAGAGGGAAGACCAGGGAACGAGTTTTAAATTAGATCAATTGATATAACTGAAAAGAAAAAGTCAACAGTTTGGGGGTATCAGGTCTGATAATAACTGCTCTGCATTAAGCTAAAAAACAGCTAGATCATCTGAGAGAAAAACCAGACAATAATTGTGAAATAGAGGAGACATTAGTGGAGAAGAAGGCTATTAGCAAGGGGAGAGGCAATTGAGTGTCTCCCATAGAAAAGAGACCTTGTTCATCACATTAAAAAGCATGGAGGGATTATCTTGGGGGTGAATTACAATAAGCCATTAAATAAAAATTTAATTTTTTAATGCATGCTAAAGCTATGAATTTCATTTCCCTTGCTCATCTTTGTGGTCTGCCTTGAAGACTAGTACTGTGAAGAGAGAGATGGCTGATCCCTGTGTGAGTGGCATGTCTGCAGGAGATGTGTGCTCCTGTTCTCTATCAGTTGGCTCTGCAGGTTCATACCAGTACACAGTGGCTGCTGTAGTTTCACCCACATAGCTCCCCTAAGGGCATCTGCTGCACTGACTGAAATGTAGGAAGTGTGCATGAATCTTATATCTTGATGGGTTCTCAGGTAGGTGGGTGGTATTTATTACAACCGAAAAGATCTTGTGAGAGAAAAATAAATTTTTTTATAAACCATCAGTAGATGCAAGAGGGCTGGGGGAACAATTTTCTGAGTTTTCTCAGACTTGATACAAATAATTTTCAGGTTTGAGTTCTAGCTATTCTTCAATAACAGGTTACTAAAACTTAAAATATAGCAGTGGACAGGTTTTATTTTACTAAAAATGTCACATTATTTCCTTTAACAGAAGCTGAGTCTTTAATGGTTTTCTGATATACAGATTATGTTGGCCTGTTGCAGGAGCCTGTATATAAATTCTTGAAAAGAAACGGTTTATGGAAATACTTCTTGAGAGCAGAATTCTGCTTGTTGGAATGTAAGCAGAAGGTAGAAACTTCTATCAACTTACCTCCCTAAGTAATTAGTTAAAAATTATATAAAGTGATGCTCAGTGCGGGGCCAGAGTTGGGTTTCTTGCTGTTGTTTCCCTTGCAGATATGGCAGTTAACAATAGTAGCAAATATCCAGCTCTGTACTGAAGGCTTATTGCTTGCAGTAAGCTATCTGCTCATAATTCATGTCTTCCAACTAGTATAGAATATCTGGCACGTCTGCACATAGAATAGAGACAGTATTTTGAAACTGAATTCTTAACAGAAGTTACTTTCCCAGTTCTAGTTACATTAATGTTGCAGCCTAGAAATGTATCATCTCTAAAGAGTGACCGGAAGCTGCAATGTAGAGCAGCTTTCATCAGGCAGGTTTTTCTTTGGATTTCAAAGGAACTTTTGTTGAGTAAGGTAAGAAGGAAGAAACAGGTGCTTGGAGTTTGGGGATTTTGTTGGTTTGTCTTTTTTATTGTAACAGAGATATGCTATAGCTTTTATTTCAATGTGTACACATGCTCCATCAGGAAAAAAAATGTTTAAAGAATCATAGAAGTGACTCTCACCGAGTTAGACATTTCAGTGCCTGCTCTCATGAAAACTCAGCATTTTTAATGAAAACAAATCCAATTTTGGTGTCTCTTCTTGGAGCCTACATTGTTGAGACACCAGACTCTTATTGCCCCAGTCTTCACTATTTGCCTAATAACTTGCCTAATAGTTCGTTCCAAGTAAACTATGATAGTTAGATAAGTGCAGAAAAAAAATTAATTTAAGCAACCTTTCACCTGCTCAACTTCTGTTGCTGTCCTGAAGCCTGCATCAGTGATGCTGTACACTGTACTTGGCTGAAAAGGGGCATTTGCCCTGTGGACTAGTAAAGGGTGACCAACATACAGCAGCCGTCACACCCTTAATCCTCTTTCCAGTTTATCTGCTGCAGCAAAAGTTGCCAGCTGGGATGTACACCTGGCCTTTTATGCAAGGCACATTTTCCTGAAGATAGATCTGTTAGTTCCACTTCTCTTTCATGTAATATTTTCCAGGGCAGTTTAGGAGGTAATTAACACTGTACAGTCTGAGAAGTGGTTGCAGCTGTTTTGTGCTAGATTTGATTCAGGGGGAATGCAGACGATCTGTATTCAATTTGGCAGCCAGAGTGAAAATGGGGAGGAAAAAAGCTCTGAACAATGAAAATGCAAAAGGACAATTGTTTGTTGTTTTACTTTGAGGAAAACCCAAAACTTCAGTTAACATTCCCATAACACAGCAGATGTGGGCTCAAATCCTTTTTTCAAAAGATCTTTGAAGCTATGCCTCCCACAATGTAGAACACTTTTATGTTTTAAATCAAAAGTAACTGAAAAAATATTTCAAAAGCCTAAAAACATGTAATCCTAGTATTTCTATTTCTTTGTCACTTTCAATTTGACCTCTAGAACTGATTTTTTTTTCAACTAAACAATTCACCAATAAATTTGCTGAACTCTTGTATGGACCCACACCTTATGTGGGAGCTGACATCAGAGAGACAAGACTGGGGAGGAATTGGAGCGTAATGAAGTGTATGTCTACTTCAGAAACAATGAAAGGACTAGAGTATATATGTACTTGGAACAGCTGAGTGTATTCTTCCTAGTATTTTCTAAAATGTGCCTGGGAATGGTGTAATTATGGCATGATAAAGTCACTTCTATTTTCAAAAAGAGTGTCTGCAAGGAAGAGAGACTGCTGTAGCTATAGGCTTTTCTTTTGAACAAAGGTTTGGCTAACCAAATAGTATCCATTGCTTTGTATTCTATCTATTGATAAGTATAGGAAGAATTTCTTTTTTATCTTTTTTATTGCTATTGAACACTTATCTAATGGTTTCAATGACTTTTCCCGCAATAAACCTTTCTTTTTCTGATGATCTGATTGTTGGTTGTACTATTTAACCTGCATTCCCTACCATGCTTCCTTGCTTTCACATTAAATTAGTTTACAATTGTTTACTCTGGCCTGATTTTGACATTTGCAGGATCAATTACCTGAATGATCAAAACCTTTTTGAAGCTCAGAGTATTGTTTTCTTTTTTGCTTTTTTTTCCCCATGCATAGAAGACTTGAAAAATTTATAACATTTATTTATAACACTGGATTTCTAAATTTACATCACATTTCATTTATAATTTTTCAAGATGAAGAAAACTTATTGAACAGTGCTTAACATTGACACTAGAAATAAGAAATGTCACAACCTGTTTTAGTTTAGTTGTTTAGTTTCAGGCTTTATGAATTCCAAAAGAAATGGAATAAAATTCTTCCAGTAGAATAAATAATGGTAAATATGGAGAGGAAGGATGAACCAAGGAGAAGGTTGATGCTCTAACACAAAATCCTGTGTGGGAGTGGCTGGGGAAGGAGGCTGGAGCAAGGATGGGGAAACTCAAGATGTAAAGCCTGAAACTGCTAGTGTCGAGGAACTGGACTAGGAGTTCGATGCTGAGGGCTTTGTTATGTTATTGAAAGTAAGCCCAATTCCTGAGCTTGAGCATTGGATCTAAGATTGCTGAATTTAAGTGGCCTTTTAATACTGAGAAATAAAGTGTGGGTTTGTAGTCCTGCCTCTAGAAGATGGAAAAACTACTGCTGCCATCAATCACTGTGAGATGACGTAACAGAAGTCTGTACTCAGGTCTAAAGGTCGTGGTGTTGCTGGGAACTATCTGAGTTTCTGTGTGATGATGCAAATTTCTGCTTTTCCAACTTCTCTTTCCTCTTAACCAGAAAAAGGTGCATATATCTGCACATGCAACTAAATTAAGAAGCTAAATTATGCCAAATTTTGGGCTGTCTGGGTAGCTGAATCCACTGCCATCCTGGGGATATAGTCTGACGTTATATGTTAATTTTGTTACTGCTCTCATTTTCATTAAGTAGCCAACAGAGCTCATCCAGGAATAAAAGCGGGCTGAGTATAGTAGAGAGTGTGTGTGTGTGTGTGTGCATGCACACGTTACTGACTCATAACAATACTGGAAGCTGTACAGTGAGTGATAAACTGGATCCAGGAATACAAAGCGTGGGAGGTTGAGCATGAGAAATTCATTCTGTGCCTTGCCACGGTGTTTGTGTTTCTCGTTGGCCAAATCACTTAAAAGCAAATCCTGTTTGCTAAATACCACGTGGCCTGAATTTGGACTTTTCCTCACTGTTGCAGCTTGTTGTGTGTGCGCCAGTTACTCCTGCGCGGCTCCTCTCCCCGCGCTCAGCACGCACGCTGAACGGCGGGTGTGGCTCTGCGGGCGCTGCGCCGCGGGCGCACCCGCGGTCCGCGTGGCGCACCTGCCGCCGTCCCGCTCACCGGCCCCGCAACCCC
>VZTH01018404.1:924903-956715 GCA_013397815.1 Aleadryas rufinucha | reverse complement strand
GGGAGTGCCCGCCGCGGGGCCCTGCGGTCCGGGGCGGCCGCGGGGCGCCGGGAGTGCGCGGTGGGGTCAGGGCGGAGCGCCGACCCCCACGCGGGGCACCGGGAGCGGTCCTGCCCTCGGCCCGCCAGCGACGTGGCCCCTTTTTTCCTTTCTTTCTTTCATTTTTTTTTCCCCCTTTCTTCCCCTCCCTACCGGGGAAATTGTGCTGGGAGAGCAAATTTTTGAAATATCTGGCGCTTTATTTTTTTATCTTTTTTCCATCGGGACGGGCAATGGCTCACTGTGAGCCAAAGGAGTCTGGAGGCGTTTATAGCAAAACTGGTGGATGCTTTTCGTTTACAAAGCCAGAGTCTCCTGAAGAAATATGAAACACTTCTCAGTAATGAAAGGCATGTGTTCTGAGAGGGAAACTTTCCCCATCTGCCTTGTAACACAGGAGGAACAGACATAAGGGCTAATACATACGAGAAAAAGGTGCCTTTTGTGCTAAGCTGCTCAGTTTTGGTTTTCTCAAGTTCTTTCCGTTCAGAAACACTTTGTCATTACTTCTGTAATTTTCAAAGTGGTGGCATTATTGTAGTACTTGTACAAAAAAGGCAACATTTATGAAATAACACAGCTTTAAAAGCATGGGCTCGCCACTGGAACAGGTCTAACACATCATGCTACTTAAAAAGTTGACTGTGAAGCTGGCCAGACTTGAAAGAGGCATGTCTTTTAAATAATATGAAAATCTTTCTCGATATAAATAGATATCACACTTGTTAAGAGGAGAGAAGGTTATGTGGCTTGTTTTGCCTTAATTGCAAGGTAGAATTGCAAAGTAGCTTTGTAGCCATGAGAATTATATGTGGGAACAGAAGAAACTTGCTTAAACACTATGTTTAATGTAAACCTCACTTCAATCTACTTGAGGTGTTTGGAATTGCTTAATTATCTGCATTATTTGTATAGTGTCATGAGTGCTCTTATAGGTACTTACTTTAAGCAGTAAACAGAAATTAGAGCAGTTAATTTGTGTTAAATTCTGAAGTTTTCCTCCCCCTCCCCCAGCACACACTCCCTGCAAGGCCTGCAGATTAATTACAAAAACAACTGCTTTGACCACATTTCCTCTGATATTTTTAAGCTGCAAACAGAACTAAAGCAGAAATAATGGAAAAATAATTGAAGTGCATTAGAGTAATGCCTCTTGAAATTCATAGTGGAAGTGTTAAAGGTGCTACTACTTCAGTTGGTCTAACCAAATACAAACATAGGCAGGAGAACCCGTTTCAACCTGTATTTTTTAGTTCATAATAACTTTTATTTTTAGGTAAAGTAATTGAATTTGAAGATTTGCTGCAGATGTGTCTGCAACCCACATTAATGTTTTAGCTGTTGTGTTCCGGTTTGGCTTTGGGGTTCTTTTTCCCCTGTGGTGTTTACGCTATAGTATAAAGACTGAGAATTTCTCCTGTGTTGAGAGAACAACAGCAGGCGTTGTGGGAGCTGCTGGAAGCGTACCTGACTCTGCCACCTGCAGTTTGCTGCTTTGAAATGAACCGCTTAACCCGGCTTGGCAAAATTTTCAGTAGCTTTCTGGTTTGGTTTTTTTTTCCTAAAAGAAAGGAATGCAGGTAGTTGCTTAATTTATACTCCCCCAAATTTGTGCATTTTTATGGTGGAACTTTCCGAGCAGAGCAACGTCATTCAAGATAACTGCACTGAGATTTGCACATAAACTTTGATACTAAAATATTTTTTCACTCTCTTCACTTTTCTATGTCTTTCTTTTGATTGCCTTTCATATTAGTAGATAACAGGCTGAAAAGCCCACATAACTTCTTTGAGGATGTTTTCCTTTCCAAGACGAACTGTGATAGGCCATGGTTTCTTACTTGGCACACGGCACAGAGA
The DNA here is from genome assembly GCA_013397815.1 of Aleadryas rufinucha. Classification (NCBI taxonomy): domain Eukaryota; kingdom Metazoa; phylum Chordata; class Aves; order Passeriformes; genus Aleadryas; species Aleadryas rufinucha. The sequence continues at coordinate 954,816 of VZTH01018404.1, read as the reverse complement.
AAATTCATCCTATCAGATCAAGGCTGTATATTATTTTAAGAGACAGGATGCTGAATGTAAGTTGGTGGTTCATGCAAGAGGGGATGTTGATCATAGTATCACATCAAGTGTTTTTGCAATTGTTTTCAGTTGTAGTAACATTTAATGGTAAAGAATAGTCTTGGTAAATGTACAGAATGCAGTTTTTAAGGTTTGCAGAATAAATATTAATGGAAGAAACTTTTATCATTAAATAAGCATGTGTCATGATTAGCTTTTGAAATAATTTTGGCATGGCATTGAAATTTTTTTATGCAACAATCTATCTACTGTACATATTTAAATAACTTCAAATAGTCAAAAGCCTTTATAGTGCTCAGTTTAGCATTTTTGTGTAAAGCAGTATCATCTTGAAAGAAGTTTTGGATCTTGTCGGTACAAAAGTATTGCTTCACATGTATTTCTATATTAATCGGCATTTTTCCTTCTCCTCCACCTCCTTCCCCATCCCCAATTTTTAAGAGTTTCGCCTTTGGCTTGTCCAATGGACATCAAGTGACAGTGAGTGTTAACTGCGGGAGCTCTTCAAGTACAGCGGCTGCTGGGATGTTGCGACAGAACGGCGGAAGTAACAAGCGTGGTTTGGGATTAGCCCGACTGTCTACCTCCAACTTCTTCACCATCTCGAATTCAGGAAATTGGGGAATGGGGCGCAGCACCAAGAGCAGCTCTCTGAGCAGCATTAGCTCCAACTCTGACTGCTATGATAATCCTGTTGTGGATCCAGAATATATCATGCAACTGGTGAATGATGTCAGAAAATTTGCAGATGTGCTACTCTATTTGAAGGAAGCCTTTCTTTCAGAAGGTGTGTCAGTTGTTCTTAATTCTGAGATTTTCTGAAACTCTAAGAACTCTATTTGTGTGTTTTAGCTAGTGTTTGCTGTGGTTGTTTCCCCTTGCCCTTTACCTTCACCATTTATCCTCCCTTCCTCTTCCCTCCCCACCCCCTGCCTGATGATTACGGGAAGTGATGGTTTTTAGTTTGGGTTCTGTATTTCCTCACCAGAACAGTGCAATCTGTTTCATAATCATAACAAGGGAAAATAAGCTCTTAACAGGCTGTCTAGGCTGATACTTAAATTTGTGAGACCATCAACTGATCATTTTTTTAACCGCTTGAATGTTTTTTCTAATTCCAAACAGTTCTATTACTATTTTGGTTATGTTTCAGTTTTCTAGGCTGGTTTGGTTTCTGAAAGTCTCGTACACTAGTGGTTTGAGTTTGAAGGTAGAATATAACTACACTGTCTTCCTTTGCAAGAGAAGTATTTACCGTCTTCTACCAGCAGGTGGAAACTGCAAATTTTCTTGCTTGTGAGTGGTGTGCGTTATTATGTTCCTGTTCCTTTTGGGGAAATAGCATTAGTCCTGTTTTGGTCCTCAGCAGGAAAGCTTTTATCAAAATTTTGTGAAATTAATAGCTGAAATAACAACCAGAGCAGGTTTGTATAAGATGTTCTGTGTGCTGAGCATTTGCACTCACCTCTGTGTTAAAGTGGGTGTACACACTGCTGCTAAAAGGTGTGCGAACAATTCTTAAAAGAGCAGTAATTTGACACTAGTGATCACTTTGTGTCCTCATAGTTTTTGCTGAGCACACAGGATGAGCAGAGCTATTTGTGAGGTTGGGTGTCTGCTGGGTACTGAGAATGAAATGGGCATCCTGTAGGAGAGGACTATTAAAACACTGAAGTGTTCCTGTTGCCATGCAGCAGTAGTTAATTACTTGTCAATTTAAAATTTTGAACTCAGAAGATCCAGTAAAAGTAACATGGAAGACAGGAGTTGTCGTCTTGTGTTATACTATGGTATAGAATTAATTTGTGAAATAGTGTTGTCCATTTAAAGGTTTTATAATTTATGAAGGAAAGATGTTTGTCTTCCACAGTTGGGAGTGCTTTTTGGTCTTTGTCCCCATAAATATAGTGAGCTCTGTAATGCTGGCCTTGCTTAGTGCTGGATGGAGACAACCTCCTAGAAGCTGCATCGTTTGGTTTGCATTTTCTAATGTTAGGAAATGTTCACAGTTGTCTGTCCAAAAACTAACAGAAACTTACTAAGGTGGCTGGACAGACTTCTTGCGCATAAAATTCTGGTTTGTAATGCTTGCAGCTTACCACCATCCTGAAATTAGTTACATTAATTATTCCAAGATGGAATCAGTTGCAGGGTTCGGAAATTAATTTCTTCCTTTTTGGAAGGGTTGCTTCAGTGAGTGTTTATATTTGCTTGGTAAGCGTTCCTAGAGCCTGCTGTAGGTCTTTCAGCTTCTAACCACTGTTCCCGCAGCTTCTATATCAACTGTTAGTTATTGTATTGCCTCTCTGGCAGATTTGTTTAAACTCCTGATGCACTGTAGCTTCATGCTTGGCCGTGTGGCTCCCAGCTGTCCCCATTCTGCTGTTGGGATCTGCAGTGGTTGGCAGCTGATTGCCAAGGGTGTGTGCCTTCAGTGTCATACTGACTGATGCTTGTATTCCCTGTTTGTGGTACTGGAGCTGTCGTTGAAGAGCACAGCAGTTATTCACATGTGGTTCACTTGACATTCATCTGATGTAGTGATCCAATCTTGGATGAAAAGTCTAAGAGATTTTGGGCTATAACGTGTGTTTGTGTCTAAACTTGAACATAAGTGCCTTGGGATTACAGACTTGAACTGTGTTTTGTTACGGTACCAAAACAAGTAGATTTGTAACATGAAGAATAAGTTGAAGTTTCTTGAGGGGAGTATTATGTAAATGAAATGTTCCATAGATTCCAAGACTACTTCTCTTTGCATTCCTTATGCTAACATGATTTAATTTCTTACAGTAGTCTCATTGTCATAATGCTGAATAAATGTTTGATACCCTTCAACAAAGGGAAACCCAAACCATCAACCAACCAACCAAAGCACCCCAAAACAGCAAACAAAGCACTCTGAATGTAAGTGTAGAGTTTAAAAGTTTGACAGATGTTTGGACATGAGGGAGCTGCGGTTGTCTCTGGTCTTGAGTGAAATACTGTGTGTTCCATACCCTTCAGTTCTTGCTGTCCCTTAGGCCTTGTACTCATTGGATGTAACATTCTGTTATAAGTGAGCCAGTCTGAGGCATAAGATCAAGATGCTTTACCATTGTCTTCATTAAAGGAGAGCTCTGGGCATTTTTTGAGCCTAGGTCAATGAATCCAGTGCTGTTTCACAAATTTTGTGTTTAATTCTACTTGATGAGAGGCTGAAGCTGTAGTGGTGGTTAGTGCAACTGATGCAGTTGGTGCATCAGTCTCTTGGTCCAGTCTTCAGCTAAATTTCCAGATAAGCAAGATTGTCATGTGACTAGTACTAGTAAGGAGAGTTGTTATTATTGTGGTTTTGTGTTTGAACTGAGAGGTTGTCTTCAGTTGTAGCATTTGTACTTTATGAAGTCAGAGATAATTGAAATTTATTGAAAAGACTTAAAATAAGCCAATCTTCTTTCTTTTGATAAGAAGAAAATAAAAACAATTCCCTAACAATCCCTGCCTGGAAGGCCAGATTTGAGAGTGTATGTTGAATTGATACTTAGAAGACTCAGATAACTTCCTGTAATATGTTCTATTCTTAGTGCTGTTCATTTGACTGTTCAGTTTTATTGATGGCATTCTGTTTTCCTGATGTGCCCCAGATTTACTTCTTTCTGTTTTAGTGTAAATCCTGAGTACAACCTGTTAAGACATAATGGCTTGAAAGCTGGTGAGTTTTCTCTATGCTTTGAGTTCCAACAGTAACGTTTCAGCTATCGGCTGAGAGTGAGAACCTTTCTGTTGCCTTCAACTTACAGCCCTCTTTGGAAAAGTAGGACACACAGGGAAGTACAGTCTAAAGACTGGAGAGAATCTGTAGTTTTCAGAGTAGTGGCACTCAAGATGAGAAGTAACTTCCTGTGGTAAAAGCAGTTTTAGGAACTGAGAAGTTGCTTGCTTCCCATGGAGACCTGCTGGGGGCTTAAAGACCTGACTACAGTACTGAAAATATTAAAGATTTTGAAGTGAGTTATATTTAAGGTGAATCCTGTAACTTGAAGAGGTTAGTTCTTGTCCCAGACATGCAGGACCTAACTCTTACAAACTTGTATTAGAGAATCTACGAGTTAAAAAAAAAATACTGCTTATTGCATTGATATGCAAGTTGAAAATCTATTTAATAGATATTTATGTATGAGGTTGGTGACTACAGTCCAAGATTTTACTACATATAATAAATTTTATTGTTGCTTTAAGTAAATGATGCTACTGTGTGGTCTTTGCTCAAATGAGGTTAATTTTCTCAGGTTTAAAAAGACCACACAAAAGAATATTAGGACACAGTAAAATATATTTTAATTATGAACTGAGAGCAAGTATTTAATCTTTAAACAGTACATAGTAGCTTTTGCTTGCATTGCATTAGAAAGGGGGGGAGCATTCCTGTTTCCCTACTCTGAAGGTAGTTAGCTACTAGTTTTGTGACATCTGCTGCCTTTTTTTTTTTTTTTAAGGAATATAATATATACTATAAGGCCTGCCCTTGAGACTGTGGGAAATACTGTGTTTCATTATGAATAGCTCTAAGGGTAAAATTTGCATGTGGTTTAAAAGTGCGGGAGTAATTATATTTTAATATGTATTCTTGACTGTACTTTAGAATATATTTTGGAAGTTTTTGCTTACTTTATCACAAACTTTGAAGTAAGCTTCAAAGTGTGATATTGTGTTCTTCATGGGGGTAATTCTGCATCCTTTTAATGAGCAAAAACTTTTTTCTTCAATTTCATCCTATCTTCAACTAATGTAAATTGTAGTTCATTCTAAAATATTAGTATACTCTTTTTTCCCAGGCATCTTAGAAACCAGACTAGCAAGATAAAGCTGTTGCCTTTCATCACAGATTTCTCTGAGGATCAGAATGTGTCTGATATTTTAGAGTTTGATAGATTTTTGGATTTTTGTTTGTTTTTATTGGGGTGTTTTGTTGTGTTTTTAACTGAAGCAGAGGCAAAAATACTGCTGAAGCTGGATGGCTTGGTCAGGAATGTTTACATTCTCTTTATAGTAGCACCAATACTTTCAAAAGCATCAGGAATGCTACCTAACTTGAAACCTATCACATTGTTATTTTTGAAAGATAAGATATTCACCCCAGTGGGACTATCCTAAAGGTGTCTCAAGGTAAATAGTTTCCTCAAAATGAGGAACTTGTAATTTCTAGTGACTTCAAAACCTTCTTTTAGCACCACGGAGATTGGCGTTAATCACATGCTACACTAAAAGCCAGCAGCTATTTACTGAATATAGTGCCTGAGGCACAAAGGTGAATGATTTCTCTTCAGCCCTTCCTGGCTTGATAATGTATATTGTCCCTATTTTTAGTATGATTAAGATACTGCAGTATTTTTAACATTTCATTTTTATTTCTTTATTTTCTTCTAGTCTAAAATACAAATGTCCTTTTTTCTGAGGCAGTGTTCTTGAAAGTCAGTTTGTCCTCTTTTGCTAGGGAAATCTGAAGTTCATTAGTTATTGCGGTGAAGATTACAGGCTGAATTTATGATAATATTTAATACCAGGTATAATTTTGCTGTTTGTTCTTTATTGCGATTTTGATGTTTCTCAGTGAAAGGTGCTGTCTTTGATACACCTTAAACTTGTTGTATTTACCTGTCTAATGACACCTCATAGTATGAATGCTTGGTAGGTGGGCAAACTGCTCTAAACAAGGATCTGATAAAGTATTTACTTTTCTTTGCAACAGTTTCTGGAAGCAATGTTTGTGGGAATTTTTTATATTTGTTTTGTTTTGAGGGTGGTTGGACTGATCTCTTTAGACTTTTTGTGGAAGATGGTGCTGGTTTTTTGCTGGGTAGTATTTTGTGTGATAAATAAAAAGCTTTTACGAGAGAAGGGAAAGTAAAATGTGGTCAGGGCTGCTAACTTTTGGGAGCTGTGAAAACATAGTGATTATCAATTGTGTAAACAACCTGCTTGTGAATTATTAAATGACCTTTGAGCATCGTTAAAAAAAGGTAGAGGAATCCATGTAAAGTGTAGCACATTGTTTCTCTTATTCCATGTCGCACAAAAAAAAAGGAAAAACAGACTGTCTGGTAACTAATAAATAATATTACAGAATTAAAAATACTTGAGGATGTTGACAAATAGTCTAAAGTGGAATTTTAATGTTTATCACTTCTAGAATCTGTCAAAGTGTAATATGCTTGCAATGTCTGAAGAATAATTCTGTAATTTATGATTAAAATATAGGTTTTTTGTACTTTATAGCTCTATTCAAACTTGATCCACGAGGAACTAACTGCATGTTTAAAATGCATTTTTCTGTAATAAGATTGTTCATCCTCTTGCGGAACCAAATTAGGTGTTAAAAGGTGAATTCTGACTACTTGGTTTGCTGCTTTAGATGTTATTGCTCCCATGGCAGAGTTAGCAGAAGTGTCCTTGCGAGCTGCAGTAGCAGGGAGGCTGGGACTAAATCAGGATGGGGCAGCTGGAAGGAATAACTTCTGACTGTGCTCCTGCTGAAATTGCCTTTTTTTTCCCCCCTCTCCATTAGCAGCTGAATTGTTGATACAGTTCTATAACTGCTTAAAATCTACAGGATGCATCTAAACCTGCTGTTTTCTTGTTATAGAGCTTGTTGTGTTTGGGGCTTTGTTTTAAACATGCTGATAGTCTATTTCCACTGCAGTTTACGAAGAAACTTGTGTGAGCTGCTGTGATCTCACTGCTTCTTCCTGACACTGGTGGTAGTTCTCTGGTGACTGCATAGCAAGCCAGGTTTTGGGGGCAGATCTGTCTGAAAACTAGTCCTAGGAAGAAAGGAACTAGTTTTTGGCCGGATCAGTTCCATGAGCTGGCTGTAAAGTTATGCTGAGTACCAGCAAAGAGGGAGAGGGTGGCTGGCAAAGGAACGAGTGGCCAGAGGTTAAAATGGAACAAGACTGTGAAGCTCTAGGCACAGTTAGTGTGACCCTCCAGTCTGGTATCACAGCATACACTGCTAAAACCTGTACCAATTCTTTTGTCTACTTTATTGAATGCTAACTTTGACAGGGGTATATGAAAGGTGTGGTGGTGGTGGGGAGGACAGCAAGCAGAGAGTGCCCTTTGTAGATGGAAAATTAATCAGTCTCCTTAGCACTGTGCTTTTGGCACACTTGAATTTGACAGTCATCTTTATACTTGCCGTTCTGAAACCTGCTACTTACATGCAAAGTCATATCTGCTTCCAGTCTTTCTAACCTGGCTGCCTTTTAGTACACCCTTTCACGTATCTCCAAGTAGTAGTCGCTGCTAAGTGTAAGTTCTGTCAATCTGAAACTGAAATTGTCCTTCACAAATCTGAAGTAGTCTTTCAAGCTGAAAGATGTAAAGGATATAAACAAGGCTAAGAACAAAGTTAATACTTCCTTTTTTTTTTTTAAACAAGTAAAATTGTTGCTAAGAACTGAAAGGTGGTAGTAGTGTTGTTTTGTTTTTTTTTTTTAAGAGCTTCTGCTGGGTTTTTTAATGGCAAAACTTAGAGGAAAAAAAATTTGACAGGCTGTTTCTCTCAGTGGAGCTGTAGGACCACAGCAAGCCAGGAGACCTCCTGGTCATTTTCCCATGCTTCCTTCCCTTTGGCACCTGTCCTTTTCTGGTCCCTCTCTTGGACAGAAAGCACTGAGATTCCTGGCCCTGAGTCATGTTCCTGTCCATCTTCCTCAAATTTGAGAAGTTATGCAAAGAAAGTAGAAGTTTGATGTACAGCCTGGATAAAAGCAAACCCACAGCAATGCAAAAAAAAGTATTTTACAGTCAATTTATGGGAGGCAAGCATAGCTATGAACCACAGGTTTTTCCCCAGGAATGTTGCACTTAATCTGGGAGAGTGAACTTTCCACCTCTCTTTTCATTTCACTCCAGATCATCCCATAGTCTGTTTTGCCCAAGCCTCCTGTTTTCTGTGAGTCTGCCGTCTGCAGGCTTTCGTCAGGGAGTCTTGGACTTTCAGATGCTGTGACCAGACCCAGAGGAGCTGGATATTTTGTTTTGTTTTGCAGGATTGCAATGGTAGTGCACTGCTTAATTCATCTGCAGTCATGGAACAATTCTTCTGTTTCCACTATTCTGAACAAGAGGAAAAAACCAACCTCCTCTTGAAGCTGAGTTCAAGCAAATCTGTGTTCTTCATAGTCAAAGTGTAAGCTGCCTGTTAAATGCTGGTTGCTAATGTTGGATAGTAAATGCTGTTTCTTCAGTTTCAGGGAAGATTGAAGTTATTATTTAACTTAGTGGACCAGGAGATAAGTTTGTGGCTGATAGTCCTACCCCTCCCCCAGTTGCATACTCCACATTCCTTCAGAACAAATGTTCACTTGTTGCTATAGTGTCTAAGATCAGCAGTCAGGAGGGGGGGTGTCTTGAAGGCCCATGAGTGTTTAAAATGTAAAATCAACCCTTATGTGCAGTCAGATATTTTTGTTGACTTAAATAATTAGCATATCTTTCTTTAGGAAAACTCTGAACTATTTGTAAGACAGCACAGGCATTTTTCACTTTTGTGTTGCTTTTGAAGTGCAAAAAAATGTAATACAAGGAAAAACTTCATTCTTCCTCCTTTTCGCATTTCTGATGTACAAAAGGAGCTCAAAACATTTAAGGAGCCTTAGCTCTTGTGTTAATTAGCATTAGCTTCCCTTTCCATCACAGCAACTAGACTAATGGAACTGAAATTACAAGATCAGCAAGATGAAAGGTCAACAGTGAGGAAGAGGATGAATAGTCATATTTTCCTTTTTGAAAGTAAAGCTAGGCCTTTCAACAACAAAAGTTCTTCTAATATAGTTTGTATCTTAAGAAACAGGAACACTTGAAGCAAAAACCAATTTGTATCTCTCAAAGAACTCCTAACAAAGAAGTCCTAACATCTGAAAGATAAGATTTGATCCATATCCAGTATGCGTCTTGTGTTCTAAACAGCAGTTCCTGTGTACATGTAGGAGCTCTTGTGTTTAAAAACAAAACAAAAACCGTTTCCCATAAATGAGTTTCCCACTCTTGGCAAAATGTATTATAGCAGATCCACAAAAATATTCAATTTTCTCATTTTGCTGATGCATCACTTTATCAAAGTTGCAACATAAAAGAACATCAATACAAATAATTTTTGTATGCCTGACAGCATAGAGTTAACAGTTGTGATTGTCATCTTAATGATCTTGACTTCATGAAGGTTTCATGGACTAAACCATTCATTTTCACAAGTTTTGTTGGAAGTGTTTGTTCTTCCTATTTATGTAGCTAGATCACAGAACTGAAGCCGACTTGTTTCTTAGTTCTGAGCAAATGTTCATCTAATCTGACAGTTTTAGTGATTTGATTGTTAGGTCTAATGTCTTGGTAATGGATTAGAGTTAGAACAGCATGGCAGGGTAGAAGATTTGATACAGAGCTTGAACCTTGATTTTCATCGGTGGCTGTTCCTGTTTTTTCAGGAAAGTAGGAATTTTATGGGGAGTTACTCCTTTGTCTGCCTAAAATGCCTCTTTTTCTGAAAGATGAAGGTGTCTCAAGGCTGTAGAAAACAGTTACATTTGAGTTAAACTTCCATCTTAATGACATTTGTTACAGAACAGTGTAACTACCAAACCTAGGACTGGAGGAATTTTCTTTTGTAGAGGCTGGGATTTAGCTGAACAAAGGATTTTTCCTTTTCACCATTTTTTTTCTTGTTTATTGCTTGAATCATTTCTTGGACTAATTTTTAAAAGTATGTAGGAATTCTTACTTGGCAATTACAGTTATTTTTAGTTGATAAACCAGTTTTAATCTTAAGTTAGCAAAACTTGCCTTTTCAATCTTATTTTCTTTGTCATGACTGAACTGCTTCAGATATTTAAGCTATTTTAGTAGTATAACATGTTTCCTTTTTCAAGTACGTTGATTCTCTCTGCTGTGTATAAGTTGGGTTCGGGGCCAGCAGGTGGGTGTTGCAGCAGTTCATGATGTGGATACCAGTTCTGTTAGTACTGCTTATCTGTGAGACACGGAATGACTGTGGGATTATGGATGTTGCTACACATACATACTAAAGGGAAGGGGAGGTTCTTATTTTGGAAGGAATCAAGTGTTCTTCTAACTCTTGTAATGCCTCAATCCTTTCCCAGTTTTAGAAATTTGCAAAATGGGAAAGACCTAGTGAGGAAGTTTGAGCAAAGAAGCATTAAAACATGAAAATTAAAAAATAGTTGAAAACCTGGATTGCAAGGCTGTAGATCAGTAAGTTGCAGGAAGTATATTTGTATGGTGGAATTAAAGCACCTTCATGCCTTTTCAGAAAGAGGCTTTGATATCTTTCGGACTTGGGGCCAAATGTTAATTTCGTACTTAGCATTTCCAAGTTCTTCTCTAAGAATTGAATTTAAATTTTTCCAGTTTATGCAGGTGTGACTTTTTTTAGGGCTCTGTGTTGTGAGGAAATGTAACATCTCAGTTAATGTTCTACTTTTGGACTGCAGCTATATTCTTAACTCTAATTTTAAGATCAGATGTCACCGAAATAGTTATGGACATGGTATTCCTGAAGCATTAGCTTAAAGACTGCTCAATGTTCATAAATTCATCTTGCTGTTTTAGTGTTGATAGTGGTATGAATGGATTCTTTAGTAGAATGCTTTTCTGTGGGGCTTTTTTTTTCTTCTGTGCACTTACTTCATTCATTCATTGTGTACAGGGTATATAAGGTATTTTGTACTACCAGAACTATGGAACTAAAAGATCTGTCCAGAAGTTGTCCAGTGCTGGCAACAAGTGGGGAAAAAAGTGTTTACTGGAATCACTGAAGTGGAGGTGCAGAGCAACAGAAGAATGGTGGCCGAGAAAATGGGCTGTGGTCTCAGCTCACAAGTAGGTTATCCACGCCTGACAGACGAGCAGTTGAAGGAGGCAGCTTTTCTGAGGGGTGGTTCTGTATGCTTTGTGCTGTGTTGAGTTAGCTGCAAATTGTTTATCTGAAAGCTTAGCAGCATACACGAACTGTGATAGTTGAGTGAAGACAGTTCCTGAAGGGCCTTGAGACAGTGACTGTGATAAATAGCTTATGCCAGTGGTGAAAAAGGGGAAACTAACAGTAGGATTCAGACTGCAGAGCGGTCAGATTAAATGCTTTCTGGTATTCATGTTTAGGCCCTTGTGTTTAGGACAAGCAAACAAATTCAGCAAGCAATGGAGAACTTCTTCTAGCTGTAGTTGGCTTCAGATAATGACTAGACATGAGATTTTAGAGAAGGTGGCTGAGAACTTAATGTGGAAAGAAAGCTATAGGTCTCGAGCATATAAATTTTTAGTTTAGCATTGATGCCTACCTTTAGTGGTACTAGGGAAAAACAGCTGGGTAAATCCAGAACCACAAAGCAAATTATTTCTGTGGTGTTTTTCGCCTTTCTGTTGCAAGGTATTTATGAAGAAATACGATATTAAAAATTAATGGTGAGATGTACAGTGAGTTACTGTGCTTTTGGGAAGTGCAAGTGCCAGTGTGACATCAGTTGCTGCCTTAATGATAGTGTTACTGTGTTTTCTCTTCATACAAAATCATCAAGAATGCTTTGGTGTGAAATAACTGATACCAAAACACTGTACTCTGCAGTGGTGATTGACTGTTCCTGAATCTAGTAAATGGGAAGATTTTTAAAGTATTTCCTTTGGACCCTTCAGATGGCTCTCTGTCACCTGTGTGAGTTATGCAGTCAGGGTTTACTCTCTTGGGTGGTTGTTTCAGCAGGACTTCAGTGAAGGAACTTCAAATAATCCTTAATCCTTTATGTTCATCAGTTTTTTAGACAACTAATGTTACTAGCTGCTGCTTTAGTGATTTGAATACCACTTAGTGTAACTTTTTTCTTTTAATCAACTAACCAGAAATGGACTACTATCACATCCCATAGCAGTCCATAATTGTGTTTAAAAGATCCTTTAAAATAAATGCACAAGGTAACACACCCCTTGTTTAACACCATATAATCTCATAATCCTGGCTTTGTGTGGTCTTTTGAAAACTAGGTGGGCAGGCAGCAGTAAAATAGCTTCTTCACTCAGTCAGTGGCTTAGGCTAAAAGTGGAAGGAGCAGGCATGTAGAGCAAACAGCATTTTAGACTAAAATTAACATGAGTTAAAGGTTAAGTATTGTTTGATAATCTCTTGATGCTGGTTACCAAAGGTTAAATTTATTTTATTTAGAATTAATGAACCATAACTTTGATACTACCCTGTCCGTGTACAAGTTTGATGAGGTATGATCAACTTGCTGGTGATTCTTTCATTTTCTGATTTGTTCTTTTTTTCAGAAAATTTGTGCTGTAAATGTTGAGTGAATATTGCTTCACATACACGCAGAACTTGAACCAGTATGCAAGGAATGTAGTTGCTTAGAGCATAGGAGTTCTCATTTTATTTTAACAGTGTCTTCCATTGGCAGCTCTTCAGTCTAGTGACTGTTTGACTAAGTTTTAGTGAAATATCCTTGAATAAGAAATAAGTAACTAGTCACTACTAGTGGTATGGTTGCCTTTCCCAATGGATAGAATTTTTTGTGAACTGTGACTGATCACATTTATTGCTAATGTATTCATACTAAAGAATATAGCCTTATGTCCACTTGACAATTTCCAGTTCTGACTTAAAATGTTCTGAAACTGCTGAAGCATTATCCTCACCTAGCTTTATTCTTAATCTCTGGGAGGATTCAGGAAAATGAACGGTGACTAAAATGACCATGTAGTGTTTTCACTCTCATTTGTCAGAAACAGATAAGTAAGGAAACACTAGCAATTTTCATTACTGGTTTCTGGTGTCTCAGTTTTGGTTTAATAAAAGATTAAAGTAATCTGAAGATGAAACTGCGTGGCTGAACACATCTAGGTTAGTTGGCTGGAATCTCAAGCCTAGTAGAATAAAAAGATTAAAGGCATGTAGTGTACAGCATATTGAAATAGATTACAAGCTGCATTGTGGTAGGTTTTTTTTCTGAAAGGCTTCCCCACTTTAACAAATGGGGAATTCATCTCTGAATTTAAATGTGAAATGAATGTGGAGTAACAGCTTTTCTGCTGATGTCAGCTGGCAAACAAACAAAAAGAAAATATGTAACTGCTTTTGGTGTAGGCAGAATTATAAGATTTTGATTATTCTGATGTATTTTGCATATACACCTATTTATTGACTTTTTGAAAAGATTGTTTTAAGACATCTATATTTTTGTAACTTTAATTTCTGAAAATTAATTTAGTCTGGGTTTGCTCTATATATGTAGTCAAGAAGGACTTCTTACAAAAGTTTTGACTTCACAAGTACAGAATTGGTCCATAACTAAAATGGGGTGGGAATGTTAGCTCAGTTTAATAAAAAACAAAACTACCACAGCTCAAGGTCACATCAGAGGCTAATCAGCATGGTTAGTGATCAAATCTAAATGGATAGATTGCTGTATTTTGGCCAATCCCTGACAGCAAATGACAAATCTGAAAGGGTTGTTTGAGCGTTTGTGATACATAACAAAAGTTCATCATGCTAGAATACTTAACCTGGAAGGCTGAACTAATGGGGGATAGTTTTGTGTTTCATCCAGGAATATTTTTTTCTGCAAAAATTGCAAGCCTGCATGTATACGGTGCTTATTTCAAAAAGTAGAGACAGAACTTCTACCCTTAAAATACAGAAAAAAACCCTTAATACCAGCTGCTTTTTTGTTTTAACCTAAATTTGTGCAGCCTGATTTTAAGATCAAATTTAGTAGTTTAACTGTGAATAGGCAATTGGCTTGCCAAATGTTAAATGTTTTCTTTTATTACAAAAACATTATTTGTGTGGAATAACTGAAATCAAACAGTGCTGCTTTCAATATGCTGTATTCTGTGAGCTGTTTGCAGGAAGTTTCAATGCATTCTCACTGAACTGGGTCAGTATATTGCTCTTTCCAAAAAAAACCCCACCCTTACAAAACTCTTAGGCTTTTATTTCAAATATAGGAGTTTGGGTTGCTATTTTTATTACTTTCTTTTTCTCATTCCTAATCAAACTTCACATGTCCCTAGATTTTCCTCATTTAAATAATTTCTTAACTGATTATTTTCCGTAAATTGTCATTTTTTGCTGCAGTATAATGTGGTTAGAACATTGGTTGGAGCCCGTGTTGCCAAAGTCTATGAATTTGGTGTGGTGTGTTTTAATGGTGCCATGACAACAGGGGTTGCCATGATACTGATGAACAAAAAGTCTGGGAATGGCTATCTTGCTAATTTGGAAGCTTCAAGTGCAATGGTTCTTGACAGAGGTATGGGTAGGTAGCTTCTGATTCTGCATTATGCACAGGGTAGAAAGGTGATGACTTCACTAGTGCCAGCATTACTAGAGATTTTGCAGGAATAAATTCTTCCAGAAATTCTCTGAGTTTTTCAGTGAATTAAAATGTTTCCTTCCTTACATCTGCAGCATGTGGCCATGTAAAGGAGGAGATATGGTAGCTAAGACTGCTGCTTTCTCATCACTCCTGAACTATGACTGCCAACAAGTATCTCTACCACCATTAAAGGAAAGAAGTTTTGTTCATTTTATATCCATACAATCAAAGAAAATCATGTGTAACTCATATGTAGTTAGACATAGCCTAAAAAAAGCTTCTTTGACAGTAGACTGGACAGCAGGGACATAGATAACTTTGCTATGGTCAAACCACAATCAATCTAAAACATGTTTTCACTGTGTATTTGATTAATTCTTGTGGTCTTTTGAATGTGGTAGTGAATTCTGTTAAATCAGACAAATATGTCAGGCTGTTAATTGTGTTAGAATGGGGCTGACAGAGAGAGTAGGGCAAAAAGAAAATGATGGTTTAATCTGGGACTGTTTGCCAAACTGCAGATGTAGGAATTAGGTGATTTCCACACAGTTCATTGTTGTGTGATTGTTTTGCCTACTCTGTGATGCTCACTGGGAAGTCTCATAGTCTGGATCAGGTTCAGACCTGAGTGCTGACAGTGTCCTAGTATGCAATATGGACAAAGATGAAGATGATAATAATGTGACTTTAGATTAAATGTGTTTTAATTTGGATCAGCTTCATTCCAATGCTATTTTTTCCCCTGCCCTAGGTGGCATAGCTAGTGATACAGTGTAATCCTTCTATATGATGTAATAGAAACAGGATTTACCTCAAGGTCAAAAATGAGATTTTTAGTAAATAAGAGTGAATGGTCTCTTAGCCAAGATATTGGTCTTGCATATTGAAATGTTGGTTACTTAAGCATCTTTCTTCTGAATCCTTCCAAGATTGAAAGTGATGAGGAGCTGACTGCATTCTGTAAGGTGAAACTTTAATAAAGAGTTCTAGATCTAGATATTGGGGAAATTGCTTCCCAGTTTGTGTGCTTGTTCTCACCACCATCCTGCAAGACTATTTTGTCTGGCTTGTTTGTCCTGAAAGAGGCCAGGATTTATGGAGAAGGTGTGAAATGGTGCTTAAAACTGAAATTGAGACTTCTATATTTCAGTAGAAGGGGAGGTGAAGTACACAGACTTCAGCTGATCCCAGGAGAACAGATTTCCAAAGGGATCTCTCAAAATGAGGAGTAGACCTTTTGAGGGTGATGGCTACAATGGGCATTTAGGTGTTCTCATCAGTTCCATGTGTTCTGCTGGAAATGTCCGTAGATTGAGTCCTTGGTAGATGCTGATCATAGTGAAGGTGTAGTGTATTCATGAAGGTAGATGGAGAAAATATTTGTGCAAAAATCCATGTTGTCTTGTTTATAGTAAGATTTTGACAAATAAGTTGAGTTTATGTAGATTTCCCCCCAGTCTAAAGAGACTGGTCTGTGTATACAAACTTGTGGCTGTAGGGAGTATGCATGGTGGGTTGTTCCACACTGTAACATTCTTGAAAACTGTTTGAATGCATGACATAACTAATCACATCTTTGTAGTTGTAAAAAGCTTCTAATGGAAAGCTGAACCTTATTACATGTTGTGAACTAGAATATCTGCTTTGACAGTCTCACATGCATTCTGACTCATAGAATTTTGCAGGGATGTGGTACCTTTCAGTTGTTTTATCTAGATTGCTACCCTGTCTTTTGTTAGTGTGACCAACTTCCATTCTAAACAAACTTTTAGCCACAGCAAAATAGTAGTTGTGTTAGTGGGTTCCCTTCTTTTGGGACTGGTGGAAATTGAGTAGTAGAAAGAGTCTGCTGCTGTTAAAAGGCCTCAATATTCTAGGTGAAGAAGCAGTAAGTAGAACTGGGTGTGCCTCTTCTGTATGGGTCTGAAGAGCAGTGTAGTGGGGGAAAGACTTAGTCTGTATTTAATCTTATCCTGGCAAACATTTGTTGACATAAACAACTTCAGAAATGTTTGGGCCAACAATAAATCAGGTCAGACAAAAGAATGCCAGCCAACTGACACAGCAGTGCCTTTCCCGACTGTGTGTATTGTGACCAGCCTGACTTGGCAGGGAGGGTGACTGGTGCTGACAAGCTTGATGAGCAAATTTGATTTTGTTTTGCATGAATAGAATCCATAACTGTAAGGACATTATTGCTTAGCAACTTACTAAACAAAGACTTCCCTTTGAGAAATACATAAAATTAGAAAATAGGTAGATTATGCTTTTACATTAAAGATGGGTGAGCGGTTATAAAATGTGGTGACCAAAACCACTGAGGAGTGGGATGCTAATGACAAGTGTGCTACTGAGATGGCTTGGCAAATGACAGACTTTGCAGTTGCTTTGTACTGTCATTCTTGTATATTAGGCTTGTCAGCTCTGAATACGTTTTTTTTCACCCTGTTCTCTCTCCACTTCTCCTACAGAGTATGCTTTCATTTGGAAAGAGCTTGTTTTCAGCTCTTGTAAATGACAGTTCAACCCTCCAATGAAAGAAGATTTGTAGATAGGCTACTAAGCTCTATTCAAGCCTTTTTTTCCCCCTGCCCTTCAGTTTTAAGAGCTGTTTTTTTCTTTTTGAGAGGTAGGGGGCTGACTCATTCCTCCAGGAGATTTCAAGAAACCAGTCACCTGATTTCAAGTGCTCAGAGATGGCCTCTGTGTTGCAGGATCACTGGCAGTCACAGCTTTAGAATTCTATGGATTTGGCATTCCATGCTATTAAGCTTGAGAGATGTTTTAAAGTAATAGGGCATCCATTGGTGGAGAATTTCCTGCTGACTTCATGCACATCAGTGAATGTGTACAGTGATACAAGGGACAGAAAAAAACCCCTGAAAGTAAATATTTTTTATGACTACTTCAGTTAGATTGAATTGCTGCAGGAACTTGTTGGAGACACATTTCCTTGTGCATTCCTTTCACTGTAAGCAGTATTTGCTCTACTGTTGTTTTGATCTCAGCCATTTTCAAACTTCTTAGCATTAAAACTGTGTTTCTGTTGATCTGGCATATTTAGACTGTTTTGCTACCTGAGGTTTCTAAATCTGTCCTGAACAGGAAATCTCTGGTTTAGTGTCTGTTTAGTTTCAGTCATTGTGAATGCAGTGTAGTTGTGGTTCCTGATGGCTTCTGTCCCCACCTCTCCCCAAGCACCACTTGTCACAGACCTTTTGTCTTCTGGAAGCCCAGAAACAATGTTTCAGATATTTTGTAAACAAATGATACAGTGGTGGAATGCAGAGAAATCTCAGTTGGGTGTAGCCAGACCTTTGCTTTTGAGAGTACAAATAAGTAATCTCCTGCTTGAGTGAATTATTTTAGTGATAGTGTTCTCCTGGATGGTATGATAAACATTTAATTCAACTCAGTGGTTGTTTTTGACTAGCATTTCCCTTTGAAGCTTGTTACTTCTGTTTCAGACTTGGAGGCTTGTGTCCACTTCAAGATTTTTCTTTCTTTCTTCCCCTTCTCACTTATTTTGCCTTATCCCCCGGCTCTGTTGTTCTGTCAAAATATATTATCAAATTTCAATAGTAAGACACTGCATTTTGGGATCGATTTTGCTTTAATTAGTCTTTGGGAGGGATGTGGTTTTCTGTCTTCACCAAACACATAAGGAACCTTAAGAGACTTTTTTGACCTATACTGACAAGTTTATAGTTGTGAGTCACATTGAACTCCCAAGAATAATTCATGCTGTTTGATGGATGTCTGTGATACACTCCTTCCTGAGCACTCTCAAACTGACAATAATCTGGAGATTGGTTGGGCTGCTTTATATGGCCTTGTTTCCCCTCCCCTATTTCCTAGGGGTCCAAAAGTCTACCTAGCATGTGCCAAAAGGATCTGGCTATGGGTGTTGTGATCGTGTGATTAGGAGCTCTTCTCTCCAGGCATAAGTCTGTGTGTCGGAAGGCAGGGACACCATCATCATCATCTTGGCGAGGCAAGAGATGTGGTTTTGGTCAAATGGTGCACTTGTGCAAACCATCTCTAGTCCACTGACCACAGTATTCATGCCCTTCATGTGAGGACTGCATATATTCTGCTTAGACAGAGACAGCTGATGGGGATGCTTTGTGGCATATAGTCTGCAAATACCTTCACAAAAGCCCATCCATCCCAAACCTGCCAATAAAAATAATTAGTTCTGATGAAAGACTGTGGAATATTTGTCTACCTCTGGAGGTCTGTAAGAAGAGATAAGATACAAGCTCCAAGGACTACCTCTTTAAGAATTTCAAAACATAAGTCTACATACCAGATGTATTTCTTAATGGACTAATTTGAATTACCTCTAACTATTAATACCCTAATTCCTGAAGATAATGTTGGTATAATTTTAAGATATATTTTCTATGTTGTCTGGTCCACTTTGAGTTTGTGGGCATCAGTACAGCTTTGCTGTCTTTCGTTTTCATCACTGCCTTTGCCTGGAGCTGCCTGGTACTCCCAACAGCATTTATTATTGCATTGATGGAGTACAAATGATGGATTAAAGCCTGAAGGGACCATTAAAGTTATTTGTTCTCATTTTGACAGCTATAAAATTTTTCTAAGTGTTAAAAAATGGCAGTGGCCATACTGGCTTAGGCTAAAGCTGTGTCTAACCCACTGTCTGAGCTCTGATGATTGCCAAAATTGAAGAGAAAAGTAAAAATGAGAGGTTGGACATATGCTCTGAACTGTTTTTGCTTAGTAGAATTCTTGAGCTGTTGCAAGTTATGTTGGTGTAGTACAATGCTTGGTAGTTCAGTAGAATAAAGTGTGGAGTAGTTGAATGAAAAGTTGTGAAGGCAGGTTCAAAAGGAATTAAGCTGATTGAGAGGCAGCAGTTCTGGTTTGTGTGTAGGAACAGCTGTGGTGCAGTGGTCATGGATGCTGAGGAAGTGGGCTGCTGAAAGCAGCCAGTCTGGTCTAGGCTCCTAAGCAGCAGCACCCATGGCTGTGCAAGGCACAGGCCAGAACTCATGGCCAGACCCACCAAGGCATTTACTGACTCGTTAGTAACCCACAGGGAAACTTCACTTGTCCAGTCTCTCCTTGTTTCCATGTAAACTTCTTGTGTCAGTGCTGTATTTTGGCAAGAAATATCGCAGGTCTCTTACATGAAGAATCACCCTTTTCTGTTTTGAAGCTCCTGCTTGCTCACTTTAATCATCTGAGGTGTGTTACATAGAATTGAAAGGCATGGATAAGCAATTGATTCTATGTGGTATTTTCATGCCTTTTAAAATTTTCTAATCTTCTTTCATATCCCCTATAAACCATTTCTTAGCCAAGGCTGCAGCTTGTACTGTTGTTGCTTTCATGGAAACCACTTCAAGCCTGGATTGCTTTCCCCATGAAGTTCCGAACTCTGAGCTATAGTATGCCTTCAGATTAGTGTGTGTTTGTCATAAACATCCTCTGCTGCTAACGTGGATGCACTGAATCATGGCCATGTTGAGTAGCAGGCTTTTGACAATTTTTTGCCTTAGCAGTGTTTGAGTCAGTTAAAAATAATTATATATAGGTGTAAATGAAGATAAAGCCATAACTGGTTTTGGGGGTTTTTTTAACAAGTTACATAGAACTTCCCTAATTTACTGCTGTGTAAGATGGGCTTTCCTGTACTTTTGTGTGTCCTGTTACGGACAGAGCTTCCTTGTCCCTTCCAGCAGGAGAAGTGCCTGTGAATGGTAGATAGTTTTTACCTTAGTGTGCTTCCTGAGTCAAGGTTTTTTCCTTTGACAATGCATAAGCCAGTCTGAGTTGGGAAAAAAAAATCTCCTGATATGTGGCACGTAGGGAAATAAAGCCTAAAGCACAGCGGTCCTTAGGAGACTTGCTATTGTACCTGATACAAACATATACAATTTGTGTGTAGCCCCCCCACCTGCACTCCTGGCAGCAGTGAGCTACTGTACTGATGTGTCATGTTGTACTATGTGGATTCCTCAGAAAAATTTAGGTGCCTCTAGCCTAAATATAGTGTCTTGTCACCAGGACAAATGGCTCTGAGCTGAAACTATTCTCTGAGCAACACTGGATCAATTTGCACTGTACTGTAATTGTCTGTATTGACCTGTTTGTTATCATGGCCACAGACAACACAGAATTGCCTCTGCTCAGTGGGGAAGTGAGTCAGCTTGTATTAGATCCTCTTTTTCTTTTTCATAAGCTAGACTTTCCTGAATTTGAAAGCTTTTTACCACAACTTGCAACGCAGCACTCTAGCATGTGAGAAACTTTAATTCCAGCAGTTCTGTAACAGAACAGAAGAGCTTGTGGTTTAACCTGTACTATGGATGCAACAAGAAGGAATTTTTTTTAAAAACTAAGATGGGGTTGGGATTTATAGGCGCACAGCAAGAGGCATGTGCTGTAAAAAGCATCACAATCTTGGAGTGTGTGTTTGAGAATTTTTCTGATTAGGCCTAATTTAGGTGTTCAAGTTACTTAT
Organism: Aleadryas rufinucha; assembly: GCA_013397815.1. Taxonomy (NCBI): domain Eukaryota; kingdom Metazoa; phylum Chordata; class Aves; order Passeriformes; genus Aleadryas; species Aleadryas rufinucha. The sequence continues at coordinate 933,891 of VZTH01018404.1, read as the reverse complement.
CAGGACTGACATGCTTAAAGACAGACCTTTGTAGATCTAGGCTTATATATTAAAGATACTTAAGATTATGCTAGTACTTTAATTAAAAACTAGCCCATATTTGCCAGATATTTTAATTTACAAATATACAGAAATGGTATTGAATTTGTATCAGGTGAAGAAATACTTAATGAACAATCAAAATCTGCTTTTGTTGATACCTTTTTTCATATATGTAATTATCAAAATGGTAGTTGATGAAATGACGTGAGAAGAAGGTGATGGTTTAATTCAGAAACCTTAGGGTATTGGTGTAGAATTCCCACCCCCACCTTTTATTTTAAAGCATACTTGCTTGACATTTTGTGAGAAAAAAGTTTGTGTTAATGATGTACAATATTGCAAGTTTACTATTGGCAACTGCTAGTATAACTCTGTCTTTTAACAATTTCTTTATTCTAAGTAGGCTCAGCTTCAATATGGGCTAGAATTCCGTGCAGCTGAATACCATCAAAGTGGTTTGTAATGTGATTGGGTGTTAATTCACTGTTTTAATGTAGTTTCTCCTTTACTTTTTTTCAGAAAATCATGATGGCCTGCATCAAGTGGTACATGAACGTCTGGGGGAGTTGCTACGTGTTTTAAAAGCAGTGATAAATAAACATCAGACTCTAAATTCAGTTGATATTCTTAGTGCTGCAGGAACAGTTATTGCAAAAGTAAAAGGTAAGGAATTACTGCCTTTCATATTCATGGAAATTTGTAATTAGTGACTCAGTTGACTCTGGCTTGGAGTTATAGATAGAATTCTACATATACAGAAGAAACCGGGGGTTTTTCTAAGAGTAATACTTTAGTATTTGTTTAAAAAAATACCTTCCCTAGGTGAAGAGTAATATTAAGTAGCTTGTTCTCTCATTGATATGATAAAATTCTGCTTATAGAGAGCTAAGTGCAAACCCACATTGAATTCTAAAAGCACAAGCCTTTGATTTTAAGCTTTTCTTTACCTGAGTATCACAGAATAATATCACAGACTAATAAACCGGCATTTATCTACTCTGAGATTTGCCAAGAATCTTTGCCTAATTCTGTGAATCTGTAGGGATGGTATTGTATTTATAACAGGTGAAGAAATCTCAGCCATCAAAATCTGAATGGTTGAACAGTTATAAATTCCACTAGTGGATCATAGCCATTTGTCAATAAAGGTGTTAATAGCAACAAGAAAAAGTGTTGCAGACATATGTTAATACTTTCTATTGTTGATCTTTGCTACTGCAGTTCTCAGCATGTCAGACAAATGTAAATAGTGAAGCACTCAATTGCTCCGGCCATAAACTTTGTTCCTTCTCTGTGTAACCTTTGACTGCAGCTCTTCCTACCCTGGAGTCTGGTGTATTACTGTGGAACCAGCTCTGAGTAGGGTTAAATCTCTACCTCTTGCCTGTGTTAAATCATGTAGGATATCTTCCTTCAGAGACACATAGCTTAGTTTTTCTTCCTTTTCTATGTTTTCCCTCTTGCTTCCTGTTTATCTTAGTAGGTCTGAAATACGTTGTTGATTCAGTAAAGTGGGAATGTGAGTTAAAATGCTAATGTGTTTAGCTTCCTGATTCCCGTATATTGGATTCTTCCAAGTTTCTTATGGATTCTACCTATTGATACATAGTTTTGCCAGTTTGTTTGATCTTGGCAGGTACTAGCAGACTACTTTGCATTTTCTTCGTGTTACACATAGTTTTTCCTATAGTTTTGTACCTGGTATTTCACATGATCATGGGATAGGACTATAACTTGTGAACTTGCTTTAGAGGTTTGTACATAACAGCAGAAATGCAGAGGGTATCCCTCTGGTGCCTTAGGATTTAGCTTTTATATTTTTCAGATCCTGTACTGCTTTAGTGTGTGACTCTAAAACTCCATATAGCCTGTTAGCTACTGTTCTCCCATTCTGGTTAGACATAACAAATCCTCTCTGGGCCTGGACTCAAGGATGCCTCGTTGTCCCAGGCCCCAAAATCTGTAAACTAAACCTCTAGAAAGGGGGAACAAACTTGGGGTAATTACATCATTGCCTGAAATTGTAGTTGGAGAATTAACCCTGATATGCAAATGGACCAAACGTATATAAGTGTGAAAAACCCATGACCTGACGTCCATTTTGGGTGTAGCCCTAGGGCTCTGCCCATAGGTGTACCTTATTGAAGGGCCTTCAATAAATACCTGTTTTTATTATCTTAATCTTGTCTAGCCTCTGTTTTCAGGTAGCCACTCCAAGGCATCACCTCGTGGTGCTGTTTGCTCATTGATCGTGGGGGGAGTTAAGTACACACATACAGTGGTAGTCAATGTTTAATGAACATGTTAATTGTTTAGTGAACATAATTCTACTTCCACCTTAGACAAGCTGTTTCTGTGCTTAAGTGCTATGGTGAGATGACTGTGTCTATTTTGCCCTAATTTCAGTGGACACAGGACAATATTCAACTGTTCTTTAATTCAAGAAATGTTGAGGAAAAGTGATCTAAGGTATGCAAGTAAATCCTATCACATCAGCCTTTGCTAAATCACGTTTTCAAAAACCACTGCAATATCGTCTATCCTCCCTGGACTACATAGTTTGTTAATATTGTTCTTTGATGTGCAATGCCCCATATTAATCACAGTCTGTACTGTCAAAGTTCACAAGGTAAACTAATAGAATAATTTTCCTTGTCTTGCATGTAAGGCTGTTGATTGAGTCTGTAATTGTTGGTTTTTTGTGAATTTTTTGTGTATACTTTAAAAGTCTGTGGTAAGTCCAAGGTCACTTTCTATAGTTCTCGTGCTGAGCCACTTTTCCAGATCTAGATTCATCTATTCTCTCTCCTACCCTTTTACTTCAGAAGTGGAGAATTGAGCACTTTGTTGAATTACATAATCCATTCCTCCAGAGTACTTACAGCTTTCTGAATCTGATGCCATACTTTTTATCTCTTGTTGGTGCGTAGTGTTCTATAATACACTTTCAACAGCACTGAGCCCTGGGCAGATGCATTTGTGTTTTGTACGTTTCCTTATGTGCTTCTGTTGGTACCTGGTTTTATGAGTAGCTGTTGTTTGAATGGGTTTTTTTAGGATTCATTCACCTTGATAGTGAGCAGAAGAAATAATTTTAGTACTAAGCTTTCTTTTTTTTTTGGCAATGCAGATATTCACAAATACTTTTTACTTTTTCTCCCCTGAGCAGATCTAGTTGTCTGCACTTGAAATATACTAGTAAGACTTGTATTGTAGACTTCACTCTCTGTTAATATATTGTGTTTAAGAGGAGCTACAGTCATGGAGGGATTGCATTATTTTGCAGGGGGGTTAGAATTAGATGAGCTTTAAAATCCCTTCCAACACAAACCATTCTGTGATCCTTTGGCTGAAGTAAATACGAACTCGCTCTGTGGCAAATAGTCTTTCCTGTGATCCAGGCTGTGTGACCTGGCCACACAATTGCAAGGAAGGTGAACTCCAGATCACATTAAAGATGGTCTCAGTCAGTACTGCCTCAATATTTGTAGCCATTGATACAAACAAGTACTTTGATATGAAGATTTTTGTAATGCCTGTCAGTGCTTGCTCAGACATATTTGTCACACCTCTGGAGATGGAAATGGGGAGATTCAAGACTTTCTGAGTGGTACTTCAGTCCTACTTCTCTGAGAACAGTGAAGCCTTTGCTGTATGAAAACAGACTACCTCCCCCAACATAATCTGTGGTAAATGTGAAGGCTGTTTGACTTTAGCACCTGTTTGGTTTTTACAGCTGTTTTTTTTCTGAGGATCATACTGCTCCAAGTTTATATTCAAACTGAAGTGTATGACTGCTGGTACTGAGAAAGTGGAAATAAAAATACAGCACGTTGTGGTGGTTGTAAGCATATCAGACCTCAGATTTGCTTACAGTGACCTGTCTGTAACACATGCATTCACAGGTTTTCAGCTGTGGTTATTTCACTAGAGGTAATGCAGCTTTTGAATAAACAGGAAGCTACATGAATGTGAGGAGCTGGTAGAACATATCCAGTATCCTTTTTCCTCTGTCTTCCCTGTCTTTGTTAATGTGACATTATGAACAGTTCATGTGACTCATCTGTTTCTTGTAATTGGAGGCCAGAACTATAAAAAGATATGGAAGCACTCTGTAGTTGGATTTATGACTAGGAAGAAAACTAACCTGGCGTGGAAAAATTCTGATGTTTATTTAGGAGAGGATGAAATAGAAACAAGCTGGGATTTACACATGATTCCACCTTCCACTCAAAAGGTTTTTGAGTCTTTGCATAGTGTCAGGGTTTCAAATCTATTTTGTCTTTGGAACTTCATGCAGGAAAAAACTGCTATTATAAGAAAAAAATGCCTTTTTCTCTTTATTAAACCAGTTACAATAACTTTGGAACCTTAGTGACTCTGTCTTGAGAAGTGGTCTCATAACTACGACAAGTTGCACTGGACTTGAAACATAGTGTCCAGTGCAGATAGACTACCCCCTTTAGATTACTGCAGGTGGGAATATTTTGAAGGCTAACAAAAATTAGAGTGCTTGTGACCCTCTTTCAAGCCTCTCAGCCATTTCTTAGGACCTTCAGTGGGAATGATAGAAATGTGTTTGTGGTTCTGCTTTGGATGTCCAATGCTATTCCTTTTAGACAGATTGAAGGAAAACTGGCTGTAACATGTTATCTGAATCTTGCTACAGAGAATCATGCTTGGCAGTGCAGACTTGTCAGACTTGTACTGTTTTGGACTGAGGTTGAAGGAAAATGGCAGCGAGAAGAGTGGGACAGGACACATTGGATTTCTCTGGTTATATCATGAACATGACATAGTTCACTGGGCCTCTTTGGACTCTACTACTTATACATGCCTACTTGAGTGCTTCATGAAGAATGTCTTTTAAATGACACCTCACTTGACCTGGAAGAATTGAGACTTACTGAAGCATCTTGCTTGGAACCTGTTCAGACTCCTGTTTCTGTTCAGACTTCCCATTCTGGCACAGCATCATATTCATAGTTATTTTTCCACTCAGTGCCTTTAAATAGTTGATGGCCCCCAGAGTATGTGATTCTCCTGATCCCATGCTGAATTAAAGTTTGTACTCTTCTTTTGCTCTTAATTACACCCTTTGACTTAATCACTAGCATGAAAACTGATTCCTGGTAAAGCTGAAAGTTACTCTTGTCTTGTAGAAATTTCCTATTTAGGCATAGGTTTTTTTGTAGTAGTTCTGCATCAAAAAGAAATACTTCAAACAAAATGAAGTAATTTCAGTTTTGTTGGTGTATCTATGATGTACATTCAGAGCAAAATTTATTATGGAAGGAGTAGGAAACAGTTCCTTGAAATTGTCGTATTGGCATCCAGCTCAAGTTGAGGAGGCTGCCAAACCTGATAGTAAGTACAGGCTGGTGAAATTGTATGGCACTAAGAGCTAAAAGTAGAACAGTGGGGCCTGGACAGCCTGTTGATCCTTTCTAGCATACAAGAATATTCTTCTGCCTCTTTCCAATCTCCATACTATTGCTCTTTACTGATGTTCCTCTCCCCATTTATTTTACATATTGTTGAAGAAGAGAGGTAATAACAAGAAGTGTTGCAAGTCTTTGTTTTGGGAGAGGGAGTGGTCTTTTTGTCTTTGTTGGGTTTTTTGTTTGCTTGGGTAATGGTTTTGTTTTTGAAATAGTTCTGAAGGGTTTTTGAAAGCATTGTTGTGAGCTTAAAGATAAAATTGGTTGCAAAGATATTCAGTTCCAAGAAGTCAGCCAGTTTCTTACTTATACGTCAGCTAGTGAAGTATGGATTGAAGCTCTATTTCTGTCTAAAAAAATAGATTTTGATGTCACCATATATATCTATCAGGTATGAAAAAATTGACCTGCAAAGAGCAAATTCTGCAAGCTTGGTTTAGTTTTGACTTGCCCAGGCTCTGCAGACAGCTGGCAAGGCAGCTTTGGTGTTGTCAGTCCTGCACGTGTGTATGGGCAGCAGGGTTGAGGCAGAAAGTGAACTTGTGCAGACTCCAGCGTGGCTGTGTCCCGTGGGCTGTGTGCTTGTGAGTTCACTGGGAACTATCCAAGCATCGCCTTTTAAAGGCCCTGGTTGCCCTTTGGTCTTGACAGCTGTCAGCCTTTTCTTCATAGTTTTAGAAACATTGCTCAAATGTCCTCAGGCAGTGCTGCAGCTTCTGGGATTCTCACTTCCCAAACTTCCATGCCTGTTTTGGGTTCCCCAACCTGGTCTGTGCTTGATTCAGAAAAGTTTTGATGGCATGACCCAAGAGCTGAAACTGCAGTGTGCTTCAGTATTTTGATGAGATTGACAAACCCACCTCAGTTTGAAGACAGCTTTGAAAATGGAGATCCACTGTAAGCTAGGCTTGCATTTCTGGTTCTGGATTTGGTTTTTAATGTATCACTGCCATATGATTTTTTGAAGTTCATTATGTGTCATCTGAAATCTTGCTTAAAAGAGTTATCTAGTTGTATACTTGCTTTGAAATCTGTAGAACTATAGATAGCTAGCTGTCATTTCCAGACATGGCAAGATTACTATGGTTCATTGTTGTCAGTAGCTATTGTGTGCAGTCAGGATGTCCTGGGGAAAGAGAGTGCGTGGTTTAAAGTTGACGCTAAGTACATCAGCATTCCAGTGGTAAGCTAGAAAAAAGCTGGTGGTATCCTACTGAATTACTAAGAGATTAGACTAACCTGTTTTGAGAGAAGCAAAAAGAAGTAAATGTGAAAAATTTGAGATTTGTTATTCCTTTTGTGATGGATCCTGAAGAGAAACGATTTCTCTGGCATATGAAGTGTAAAGCTTAACAAAACTCTTCCTGGAACAGGAAGGCAGAGTGAAACAGACGGCATTTCTGTAGGGAAAGGCTCTCTATATTAATGTCTTGTTAGCTAAGTGAAAGAAGCGCTCTCCTTCCGAAGACACTGCACATACACTGGATATACGAATGTTTCAGTGGTAAGTGCTTTGAATGCACAGACAATTTTTGCTAATTCCTTCTAATTTTGAAGCAGTTTGCATTTCATGCAGGCTCTTAAATTATTTTTCCAGTCGTTAATGGCTAGTAGTCATTGTGACTGGTGTTGCTTAATGATTTGGAATGCAAGGTTTCGACTTATAGGCAGCATTATTTCTGGAAAGTTCAGGTTTTCAACTAATCTGAATTTAAAAAAAGAAATCCACTGCTATTTACAAAGTTTTTTAAAGAAAAATCATCTGTGAAGCTTTATTGAGTCTCTTCTCAAACAAAGGTGCCAGAGGCATTTTTTTTTGTGTAATTACAAAGTGTAGCAGAACGAAGAGGTAGGAGAAGCTGTAATTTAGCTGTGAACTGTGTCCACAGAGACTGGCAGTGTTTTGGAATATGCCATAATTGTTTTTTGCTGTAGGCTTACTACAACATTATTTCGTATCTGCAAGTAATTGTAAAAATAGCCCCTGAGAAGAATATGTGTTTTCTGTAATGGCTTTGTATAGAAATAGTTGTTATAAAAATGTTGATCAAGTCTGTTGACATACTGTGTAAAAAGGAATTGATTTAACTGTGTTACTTTACTAGTTAAAAACTTTTCCTTTCACAAAGGAAGTCTAATGGGGGAGCAGATTACTGTACTTTCTTTGTTTGTTACCCATTAGTATTTAGGCACCTGGCAGGAAGTTTGAATACTTTTTAAGATTAAAACCTATTAATTTGCTGAGAAAATTTGTATAGAATGGGCAACATTTTAACATTATTTTTGCTACTTCTACAAGTCATTGTATTCTATTTGTACTTGAAATGTAAGGAAGACAAATTAACCTTGTTAGATTTTGCAAAAAGTGATGTGGGTTGAATACCTATATGCTTGTCATTGCAGTATCTCTGAAATCGCTGTGAGCATGTGTGGCTTAGACAGCTAGAGAATTAAGAATATTGCAGTGCTTAAAAAAAATAAACTTAGAAAAAGTAAACTGGAAAAAAATGTAAACTTAAAAAAAATACTAATGTGAAATTGTCATTTCTCACAATGTAATACTGGGAAAAACTTCCGTCCAGAGGGTACAGCTTCAGCTCAAAGGAGTGTATGCAGCTTTTCTACAAAAAAATCTCCCAGTCCCCACTGATTAAGGAGTTAAGTTGGAAACAGACAAAGATGGTTGTGCTTTTTGTCTTCTCCTTTCTCCCTCCCTCTTCTTGTTTAGTAGTTGTTAATAGAAACTCTGGATGAATCATTCTTCTTGTCTCATTATTCCAGCTTGTCATGGAAGCGTGCTAAAGGCTGTGTTGAGTGGCTGAGTACTTGATCACCACTTGAAACCATCTAGTTTGTCCAGCAACACTCTTCTTCCTATTTTGGACCACCAGTAGTTATGCTGAGTTTCTTCCCCACTTTTAACAGGAAAAGCTGAGGGGCTTTTGCCAGACTATGGAACTAATAATTGAAGGGTTTTTCAGTGGACACCACCTTTTGATAGCTTTCTGCATGCCTGTTCTCAGGCCAGAAATGCTGTGTTCTGGATTGCATAGAGTTGGGGGGGCACCCCCACAAGCTGTTGCTCCTGTTCGAAATTCTGAAATTTCTACTCAGAAAAGAAACAGCTTTTCAAATATCTAACTGCATTTGTTACCTGCTTTGTGGTGGTGCTGCTGCTGTGTAATTTGACTCTAGTTGGTAAATGACTGTTTTTGTCTTCCGTGCATTGCCAACATTTCCACACAAAGCTGCTCCTTAAGTGGGAAGATACAGGAAGTGAAAGAGTAATCTGACTTCATTGTGGGAAGCATCTGGATTGTGTTCATTTTTTTCCTTTAGTGTTTACTTTCTTACTAATCTTCTTTAAAACTGTGTTTTTTCAATTATTCAGGAAAGCACAATGTTGCATATTCTGTAGGAGACTTTGTGTATAAAATTTGTCTCTAGGCTTCAAACTTGCTTGATTGACCCCACCTCTCAGCCTTTGGTTTTCTTTTTTTTTTTT